>WBZZ01001323.1:82500-132500 GCA_019918135.1 Paulinella micropora
TTCTTCTTCTTCTTCTTCTTCTTCTTCTTCTTCTTCTTCTTCTTCTTCTTCTTCTTCTTCTTCTTCTTCTTCTTCTTCTTCTTCTTCTTCTTCTTCTTCTTCTTCTTCTTTTCTTATCTTTTTAGTTCGAGGCTCAGAAGGATTAAGGAAGTTGGTTTGTTTCCTCTCCCTCTTGTGTACGACTTCAATCTCTCCCAGCTTGTCGTCCCATTCCTCTGCCTTGAACAGGTCCAACACGCTTTGCTTCCTGTATGAGTACTTCATACCCCTCACCAAATCTGCAAGCATACCTTCCCCAAGATCGTATTTAGAAAAGACATGTGGGGGTATGGTAACTTTTTCTTTTAGCACGGGGTCTGCTTGGCCGTTGACAAGGATATAATACTTGCCTCTTCTATCAATGCATGCTCCTTGCAAAGATTTCGCTCTTGTCTTTGGCATACTGCTCGACTTCGACTTCCAACGGTGGTCGGGTTTGAAATCAATCAAGACACTGACGATATCGGGAAAATTTTGGTAATACTTTAGGCATTTTTCAAGCTTGTAGCCAGCAAAAATATATGAAGGGGTGGTGAGAATTCCTGCGCTGCTTGCATCGCTTGTGAGGCTTTCTGCATGACGTTTACTCATTTCCATATGTTTCCATATCATCAAAAGTCATGGAAACGTGAAACTTTCCTTGTACACTATGTCTAGGCTGAGTGAAAAACGCAGGAATTTTTGGGTGGAAAGGGACGGAATGAATCTACATTTTCAAAAATTCAAAGAAAGAAACAAGTTCTTAGTGTTTGAGAATGTGCAATTTGATTTCTATGATGCTGCATGATGAAGTAATATTAGCTTTTCCGTCGTTACTTATCGTCTCCGTTCAGAACAAGATGTGAACTTTTTCGCAATCATAAATATCCCTTTCAACAATATTCCAGCTCCCAGAACTACTGCAAGCTCTTTTTTTTATTGCACCTTATCAGTTTCCAAGTCTTTTCAGATAATGAAAAAACATGAAAACAAATTTCACGCGTGACAAAATAATACAGAAAGCAGGAGAGGCGCAGGAAATTTTATGACCATACATGTATCCATTCCAACAATTTCCTGCGCCCAGAACTACTACAAACGTTTGTTGTTTATTACACGTATCATTTTCCAAGTCTTTTCAGATAATGAAAAAACATGGAAACAAATTTCATGCATGAAAAAGTAATACAGCAAACAGGAGAGGTGCAGGAATTTTTTATAACTATACATGTATCCATTCTTCTTCTTCTTCTTCTTCTTCTTCTTCTTCTTCTTCTTCTTCTTCTTCTTCTTCTTCTTCTTCTTCTTCTTCTTCTCCTTCTTCTTCTTCTTCTTCTCTTCCTCCTCCTTCTCCTTCTCCTCCTCCTCCTCCTCCTTCTTCTTCTTCTTCTTCTTCTTCTCCTCCTCCTCCTCCTCCTCTTCCTCCTCCTCTTCCTCTTCCTCCTCCTCCCCCCCTGCCCTCCTCTACCTTCTCCTTCTGAGTCTTCTTCTTCTTCTTCTTCTTCTTCTTCTTCTTCTTCTTCTTCTTCTTCTTCTTCTTCTTCTTCTTCTTCTTTTTCTTTTTATTTTTCTTCTTCTTTTTCTTCTTCTTCTTCTTCTTATTATTATTATTATTATTATTATTATTATTATTATTATTATTATTATTATTATTATTATTATTATTATTATTATTATTATTATTATTATTATTATTATTTCTTTCTTTCTTTCTTTCTTTCTTCTTTCCTCTTTCTCTTCATCCTCCTCCTCCTCGTACCCTAATATGCTTTTTTTTTTGGTAGCACAGCGATGTTAGCACCAGTTCAGGTTGGTTGGATTCGCCAACAGGGAAGAGAAAGTAGGTGTGGTTTGTTTGCTACGAAAGATCTACCAGCTGGCTTCAAGCTCGGATTACTGCACCCGGGCAGTAGTCGACTTTCGGACCTTGGTGCTTCCCTTCCGCACCGGGCAGCTAATGTCCATTTCCGCATGAGAACTGCGGAAGGAGCAGTAGCAGGTCTTCAGCCGATCATTGCTATCAGCTCACAGTGCTTCAATGCAATGCACCTTTTGAACAGTGCGCTTCGATCTGTTGGGACAGATCCTAACGCAAAGGTGGCAAAAGGCACAAATGTTGTTACCCTATCTCAACCCGTGGCTGCAGGAGAAGAAATTCTTCTGCAGTATTTGACAAAGCCTATTTTAGAGTCAATTGGCGATGAATCCATTCCTAGCGCAGCGCAAGCACATCCGACTTTCATGAAGACAGCTTAAGCTCAACGAAAATCGATTCCCGTCTGTGAGGTAAAGTGGAAAGGGGCACACAAGCTCTTCTACATCGTTCCCCCTGCAGCAGATTCCGAACCACTTTCACCAACGTCTGCGGTGACTGACTCTGCAAGTCTGGAACAAAATTATCCTTTTTGGATTCTTGGAATCTGAGTTGTACTGAACCTCGTGAGCCTGAGCCCTTGCTTTCTCAGCCCACCTCAAGCTTGTTTGATGTGGCCGTCAAGAACGAACTTCTGGATTCTTGGAATAGATCTCAGACTGGTACAGGGAAGTCTATAGCTAGTTATCAGCCGCGGCAGACTGAACCTCGTGCGCCCGAGCTATCGACTTCACAGCAAAGGTCAATCAAGCCGAACTCGAGCGCGAAGAACAACCTTCTTGACTCTTGGAATAGTAATACAGTTTTGTAATAAATATTAAATAACCTTGAGATATTATTTGATTTCGATGGCGGCGAGCATATCAGCGGCTGGTTTGTTAGATTCATGGGGCCAGGACCAGGTATATGCAATATTAATTGTCTTTGTGTATAATATTGTTCTTATGCGATTGGCTTCTTAATTGTATTAGATACCAAGACTCGAGCAACCTTTGCAATCGCTTCTTCTTGCTAATGGAATCAACCAAAGTATGAACTTTGATTTACTTAGTAGCTAGAAATAATATCATCATGGATGTGTGTTTGCAGTCAACTGCTGCAGCGGATACGGGTGCGCTGGATGATCTTTCATATCCTGACATAGTAATTATATTTTCGTGTTTAGAAATAGTTTACTGTTGTGTGACTAATAGGAGTCGGACTGTGACATCGGTTCGCAATCTGACTTTGAGATGCATTTTTCAGGCAAGCGGACCGCGATGGTACTGATCATAATTGTGCAGTCTGGTAGTCTTTGCTATAAATGTGATATCTTTCATTAGGAACTTGATCGCAGCGATGGACCTGGACAGTTTTCCTGGTTGTGTAATTATCTAAGTGGATCGCTGAATTCCATTAGCAGCAGCACGGTGGTGCCTGGTGTTGCAAACTTAGATGAAAACGATCAATGTTCTTCTGATGCTAGAGTTCATAGTTCAAGTCAGCCGTTGTACTTGGCTATGCGGCTATAAGTTTCAATTAAAGCAAAACCTCGCCGAACAAATCGACCATACAAAATGGTCAAACGAAAACCAGCTCCTCCAAAACAGCAGAGACCTCGTGTTTTTGAACGCTTGCTTGGGAAAACGTACGCTGGCCTAGCAGCAGAGGTTAAATCATATTGCTGCCAAAAATGGCAATGCAACCTTGTCATCAACGTTAGCGACGTGATAACTGAAAGAGCATCTCCATGCGCACTGTCGATGGAGGAGCTAAAAAGCTCCGTTGCAGCCAAGCTAGAAACGATGGTTTCTAGTACAAATAAATGGCAGTACATCTACAAAGCCGAATCAGTTTGCAAGCTCATGTGGATGCAAATTCATGGTGTGGGCAGTAAGGTGATGAAAGCGGCCAAACGGCTTGTCAGAAACGGCAAGAAAATTGCAACCAAGGAGTCTCCTGCCACACCTTTCACAGAAGACATGATAGGTATACTGTTATGTAAGAGATGGCAGTTGTCCCTTGGGATGGACGACACCAAAGGTGGTGTATGGAAGATCCAAGACCTGACGTGCAAGAGCGGAGCATAGCAGTATGTACAGGATCACTGGAAAAGCGAGTGCATGGAAATGATCAACACATTGGCGTGTGCACCTGAGCAGCTGAAGCCAAGCAGCGTCCCCTGTGTGGACCTTGTTAATAAGGTCTGGAGGATGGAATTTGCGCACGTCAAACCAATTAGGGGTAATGTCAGCAGAAATAATAGAATGCATGTTACATTGTTTATCTCTTTATGTAGATTCTGACTGGGCCAAGGATGGTATTTGCACACTACTTGCAGTTGAATGCCAGCAGCTCAAGAGGCACAAGGAAAATGGTTTTGAAAATCAAGCTGCTGTGGAAGAATACAAACGGAGGAGTCAGCTCCACCATAAAATCCATCGAACTAATAGGACAGCGAGCGTGCAAAGAAAGGCTGGCGCACCGGGCGATCAGACATGCACTACTATTTCTACTGACATGACCCCACCTTTTCAGTTCCCAGCTTGCCGCCGAGCTGCCACTGAGTTCAGAGGAAAGTTTGTGATAAGGTATTGTTTGGGAGTCACATCATGTTACACAACTGGTAAAACTTTTATCTTTTGTTACAACAAAGGGATTGCGCATGGCATGAACAGCAATGTGACAATGTTATAGCACATACTGCGATGGGAGCTATGGTCCGATCGGACGATGGCTGCTTTGCTGTTCAATTTGGAATGTCATGGAGCCGGTATGTAATGTATGTATAAGTGTACGAATTGAATATGACACTGTGTAAATAGGTGATAATACTGGTCTCGCAACCTTGGCATTTTTGAATTGGATTATATACAAGGGATGGCGGTGGCAGAATCGGCTGAACAGGTTGGTTCCTCATCATGGTTTTAGCGGTGACGACCAGAAGTTCCGAACGATCAAGAGGGGGTTGCGCTCAACTTTCCTTACGACGAATCTTGCGCAAGCACTTGTCAAGGTTCTAGCTTCTTTCAAACAGAACAAGAACTCTTTTGTTTTGCTAGTCATTAAGACTAATTACGACTGGGACAAATTTTTCAAACCGTGCATCAACCGGAGCATCACATTCTACAATCGCCCTCTGCAATGGAGGTTTACTGCAAGCTCACAACTTGGATGGCTGCCCACTGGCGAGTACAAGACATGGGGCGATGCGCAAGAACATTACAACGGAGCTGGTGATTTGCCTATCAAAGATGGCGCTGCTCCGATTCAATTTTTTGTCAAGATGCCAGGTAACAAAGATTGCGTAACATGTTTATAATTGTTTATTTCATCATCTTAGGTAGCGATGTGCCTGATAAGCTTCCACCGGTTGATTTTGCAACAACTGCATTGAAGAAAGACGTTCGAAAGTTAGCTAAGCAGTTTTGTAGCAAGCAGGAGTGAGACCAAATCGAGGAGATGATTGAAAATCCTGGTTCGCTGGCTAGCTTTGAGTATGACGGCGAGGAGGGACAAGACGGACTTCCTGGACGCCCTGCACACACATCCTGCGTTGATCGTTCCGGAAAGGTTTGGAAAGTCGATGTCAGAATTTTGGATGAATTGCCAAAAAAGCCATGGGAGATTCCAGCTAACCGCGCAGCCAAGATCCGCAGCATGACGCATATCACTGAGGAGGAGCGATTAAGACTCCCACGCATATTCTTGGACAATGAAAGATCAGTACCACATCCTCCCTGGGTCGGCGCCAGGGAGCTGTCAGTCCGAGAACAGTTGCAGCAGGACCTTGTGTTTGCCCGTTCTACTCAGCCATGGGGGCAGGTAGCAACGATCCTTATCAATGTTGAAAGCGAGGACGAGCTCAAGGAGATGAAGATAAATAAAAAGGCTTACGTCGCATGGATGAGATAGCACAAGGTACTAGCACATACTTATCTCGACGCAAAGGATAATAAGAGGAAACAGCTACTCAAGCCCGCCGTCATCAAGGCAGTCTGGGAACATTTCCAGATTTGCAGTTGCAATTTGGAAGATAGCGGTCATACCCACCCATCCACATACCGAATATATCTACCTACCTACATACTTACATACAATTAATACATACTATTAAAGGCGCAGCTGGCGATGCAGCAAATCGTGGTCGCGGCGAAAGGAAAGGTCGGCCGCGGGGTCGGCCGCGGGGTCGCAAAGGATCGGCTGCACAAGGTCGCGGCAGAGGTACGTGACTATACTCACCAACCTACCTACCTACCTGGCCTACCTACCTACATACATACATACATACAGGCACTGCAGCCAATCGTAGACGCGGCGGTCGCAGAGGCTCGGCTTCACAAAATCGTGGCAAAAGTAAGCAATACTTACTAACCTAGTAGTACCTACCTACCTACCTACAAATATTACACATATGCAGGCGCTGCAGCCAATTGTAGACGCGGCGGGCCGCGGGGTCGCGCGCGCGGGGGTCGATGTCGTGGAGCTGTTCAAGCACGTCACAAGTCAGATTCAGAAGATGAAGAAGAAGAAGAAGAAGAAGAAGAAGAAGAAGAAGAAGAAGAAGAAGAAGAAGAAGAAGAAGAAGAAGAAGAAGAAGAGGAGGAGGAGGAAGAGGAGGAGGAGGAAGAGGAAGAGGAGGAAGAGGAGGAGGAGGAGGAAGAAGAAGAAGAAGAAAAAGAAGAAGAAGAAGAAGAAGAAGAAGAAGAAGAACAGATACATGCGAAGCGATCCAGAGAGGCCAAATTGAGACGAAAGGCAAAAAAGCAAGGTCGCAGGGAAGAATCTGGCTCAAGCTCAGACGAGTCTGTAGACTCACAAGAAGTGCGCAGACGTGTCCAGCGGAACTACGGAAAGCAGCTAAGACAACTAGAAGAATTATCGCGCCGCGCGGAACGGCTTTGAAACTTCAAGTTCGCATAACATTAACCGCACAACCCCCCCCCCCCCCGGCTGGCTACGGTTCGGTGCGGTATGGTTGTGTGTTTGATCATATTTCTAAGTTTTAATTTCAGCTAATACAAACATTTCATTGTTTTTCTGGTTTGTTTGTCGATGCAGCTGATTTAATCTTTGTTTTAATCATAATAACCTCACAACCCCCCCCCCCCCTGGCGGGCCCCGGTTCGGTGCGGTATGGGTGTGTTTGATCATATTTCTAAGTTTAATTTCAGCTTATACTAATATATTCATTGTTTTTCTTGTTTGCTTCTCGATGCAGCTGATTTAATCTTTGTTTTCATGTTACTAATAATAACCGGACCACCACCTCCCTCCCCCACCCGGGCCCTGTTCGGTACGTATACGGTGTGGGTGTGTTAATAATAATAATTCTAAGTTTTTTATGCAGCTTATAGTAATAATATTAATTGCTTTGCTTCTTTTTCCGTCGAACACAGCTGATTTCATCCTTTAAACACTCAATTTTGAACCGGCGGCTTACACTTAGGGTGAATTTAGTACGTTTCTGACAGTGTACCGGTTAAAGTCGGATACTAAGACAAAAATCATCCAAACATTACCGGAAAAGATTTTAAATACTATTTGTACGGTTAAAAACACTAAAAACAAGTAAATAATGATGTATCGTGCATGTTTAAACAAATTGTGACTATGGTCATAATCACCGTAATTTCGAAAAAAAGGGACCCTGTCCCTTTAGCCGAATTGGTTGTTATATCCACTAAGGTCATTGGCGACTCGAAATTATTCTCTTCCATCAACCTGCAGAGAGAATTGATCGCCTTGCGCAACCAAGGGGAGTTCATATACGACGCCGAGTTCACCTGTCGGGTAAACCATATCGTCGAAATTTTATTCCCTTTTGTCCCGGGTTGAAATGCCTCAGGGCACAACTTGGCGAGGAATAAGTTCATCCTGTTCCTCTCCTTATTATATCGTTCCCCCGGGTCCGTGGGATCGTCCTCCTCCCTTTTCTTCATCACCGCATATCTCTCTTCCCACCCTGCGTATTTTCCAACGCAAACCTCAATGGCCTTGACGACCTCCACGAGGTACAAGAGAAATCGGTATATGTTTTCATGAGCCTGTTCCCTGGCAATCGCCGACAGATTAGGATCTACCACCGTAGCCGCAGCAGTAACAACCAAAGTCTGTGCCATTGCAGCTGTATCACCTTCCCTCAGCTGATCACGCAGGCTCCTGACGGCATGGATTTCCACCGTCTCCTTGGTCGACATTAGATCCAATTTCTGCATGAAGCCTTCCACGTGGACCAAATCCAAAGTGGCTGGTGTCTTCTTGCCCCACACCTTGGTATCCCTCATCCACCTTGCTTCCTTCAATTTCTCCTTTGCGGATTCCCAATTCTTCACCGCTTTGGAGAAGGCATTAGCCACCATTGACCATACCTCGCTTTTGAAGAAAGCATCTGCCAATGCCCCATCAAAAGTTTCCGGCTGGGTTTGGTCTGTCCTGACACTGCCACACCATTCCTCCTTCCAACTGTTGTCAGATTCCATCCCCGTCATTAGGAACATGACATCAAATTGTTCAGAAGGGATAGGAGTCGGAAAGTGTTCGTCATCCGAATTCTCAAACCTTGAATGACCCACCATCTGCAGTTCATGGAGGTGCAAGGACACGAACATCCTCGCCATCATCCTCCTTATCAGGATGGGCTTCAAAGTTTTCAATTTAGGTTCACTAGGTGAATAGCCTGTGATGGTAAAGGTGGGTTGATCGTACCCCCATTTTGCCAAATCACTGCTCTCCATTTTCACCACATCGTAAACCTCCTTATATCCCTTTCCCTGTCTTTGTACTTACTTGCCAAAGGGACAAAGTGTTCCAAAAACTGTTGCTGTTCCTTGGGCCCTACTATGTAGTCTGCAGCTACATATAGTAGAAAGTTCCCCACAGCTTTCCCTGCCAATGTGCTAACACACGGGTCCTTGTAGGGGTCGTATGCCGCCCCTGCTACTCCCGACTGTCAACTCACCAAGTGTCAAGGTCAAAGTTTCGAGATCAGGGTCCTTCCCTTATGATCTACAAAACCCCCCCGTACCACCTGTAGTTTCCCTTTACAGATACGACTGCAAGCACTATCACACACAACCAGTACTGAGTACTGATTGTCGAGAAGCCACTTGACACTCTTCCCAAGAAAAAGTCAACAACAGTGACTGAGCTTGTCCCCCTTGAGTGCGTCGTTCCAATTCCAAAAAAAAAAAAAAAAAAAAAAAAAAAAAATCTTTTTCGAGTTCGATTAAGGCAAAGGGACTCCAAATGTATTAAGACCGGACGTCTTGACCCTTACGAGCTCAAAGAGAATAATTGGAATTTAATAGTAAAATTGAACACAAATGGTTCAAGGCTTACTTCCACTTCAAGAGTAGAAAGGGAAGCCAGATTTGAACCCCAACAAGCCAAAGGGAAAAACCGCTATCAACGGAGTGTCCCTTTGACACGGGTCATCTGACACGATGCGTTACGTCCGTAACCTCACAAATGCCAAAACAACAACCCATAAGTGCAATTTTCCTTATTTAGCCATAAATTCCCAGTCACGGGAAAAACAGCCAAATTTCACGGAATTTCCATGAAAATAATCAATAACTTTAAATGGCTACTACAATCGCAATAAAAGGATCGGGTTAACGCTATTAATGTGGGAAGTTATTCAATATGGATGCTACAACAATGTGTAATCTGCATCCTAGAAACCTTCACCACTCGGGTGTACGGTTAAGTGTAAAATAAAGGTTTTCAAGGCTCTATGGGATTTAAGCTTCCAAGCTTGTCCTCATATTCCTTAATCCTAATACAACATTAAAACCGGAAGTATTATTCTAAACCGGAAATGTAATAAGAATTCATCTTAAAAACATTTAATACCAAGGAATCACTTCCCAGAGTGAATTCCCGTAAAAACCAATAGCGTAAAAACGATGTAGTATACCGTGGGTGTTACAGGGGTGACACCACCACCACCACCACCACCACCACCACCACCACCACCACCACCACCACCACCACCACCACCACCACCACCACCACCACCACCACCACCACCACCACACCACTACCACTACCACTACCACTACCACTACCACTACCACTACCACTACCACTACCACTACCACTACCACTACCACTACCACTACCACTACCACTACCACTACCACTACCACTACCACTACCACTACCACTACCACTACCACTACCACTACCACTACCACTACCACTACCACTACCACTACCACTACCACTACCACTCCACTACCACTACCACTACCACTACCACTACCACTACCACTACCACTACCACTACCACTACCACTACCACTACCACTACCACTACCACTACCACTACCACTACCACTACCACTACCACTACCACTACCACTACCACTACCACTACCACTACCACTACTACCACTACCACTACCACTACCACTACCACTACCACTACCACTACCACTACCACTACCACTACCACTACCACTACCACTACCACTACCACTACCACTACCACTACCACTACCACTACCACTACCACTACCACTACCACTACCACTACCACTACCACTACCACTACCACTACCACTACCACTACCACTACCACTACCACTACCACTACCACTACCACTACCACTACCACTACCACTACCACTACCACTACCACTACCGGGGAGGGGTGAGTGTGGGCTTGCAGGTGGGGGGGGGGGATTTTGGTGGAGCAGAGGCTGGCAGGGGAAGGAGGGGGATGTGGTGAGGCAGGCTGTGCAGCAGCAGCAGCAGCAGCAGCAGCAGAAGAAGAAGAAGAAGAAGAAGAAGAAGAAGAAGAAGAAGAAGAAGAAGAAGAAGAAGAGAAGAAGAAGAAGAAGACTTTTGCGCTAAGAGTCTGGCTGATGTCGCGTCCTGAGCCTCCTGTTGCGCTTGCAGCAGGTGGAGATTGTGTGAAGAAGAAGAAGAAGAAGAAGAAGAAGAAGAAGAAGAAGAAGAAGAAGAAGAAGAAGGAGAAGAAGATTCAGCACGAAGACGAGGAGCCACAAGTGGTCGTCATCGCTTGAGTCTTGTTCTTCTGCTGCCTCTCCCCCCTGAAACCACATTTTCGATGCAGTTATGCTTAGTATGCATGTTGTGTGTGTGAATTTGCTCCCCTTGCTCTCTCTCTCATACGCCCTCACAAACTCTCTCACTGTCTGTGGTAAAGTTCTCACCTCTCGCCTTGACCAGCCCCCCCCCCCCCCTTTTTCTTTGCATGTGTAATATGCATAGAAAAAGGGAGGAGGATCCGATGACGATGAAGAGAGAAAGCTTCCTTCTCTTCTTTGTCATCGGACTCCCAAGGGGCATGTTTCCATGCCCACTTGGGAGCCTTGTCAGGCTCATCTTCATGAACATTCACAAGGCGGGCAGGCATGAATGTGGAATCTGGTGTGAGCTCTCTCCCTACTGCCCCCTCCCAAACTACCATGACTTTGTCTGCCTGTTTCTCTAGTTTGCTATGCTCTCCCACATACTTTGCTACCCTCCACCCCACATCTGCCTCTACGCTCACAATGTAGTGTGTGTGTTGTGCCCCCTCTGGTTGGTCTTGTGCGATGTCTTCTGCTGTTCCTATCGGTCTGTCTATGCATATGTCTTTGTGTTGTGTCAGAACAAGTTTGACTCCATGTTTTGTGATGGTGTCTGTGGGTGCTGTCTGTCCTGGGTGCTGTGTCTCCCATGTTTTTGTCTCTCTTTTTGTCATCTTTCTCTTCCCCTCACCAAACCTCAATTGTTGAACTTTATTTTGTGTATGCCATCTAAATGCCATAGATGCATCTGCTTTCAGTAACAAGTTACCGAAAGCAGATGCATTCAGGATATGGATGCCAAAGCGGTGGGGTGTGTTGTGAGTGATCTCTATGCTATCTGCAAGAGCAGGTGGGGGTGTGAAAGCACGAGCGAAAGAGGACAGGTTGAAAGGAACAGGCACTTGCTGCTTTATAGTCCAACTACCCTTATCCGACGGCGCCCAACCCCTCAACTTGGCAAAAACGGCGTCAAAAACTAGCCTATGCCATTGTCTTGCGCTGCCACCGGGCTGCGCGCAGTTGGAACGGCACGTCCAGCACGTGGCGGCGGGGCTCGGCGGCCCGCACTGGTGCCAGCTGCGGGTGCTGCGGGTGCGGGGCGTGGTGTTTGCGCTGCTGCAGCACCAGCTGGGCCCGGTGTGGGCCCTGGCCGCCGACGAAGACGAACGCGGGCGGCTGCTCGTGGTCTGGGCCCTGCTCACGGGCGCGCGCGGCCGGCCGCCCGGGGGGGGGGGGGGGGCGCGGCGGCGCCCGCCCCTGCTATCTGTACCTGGGCGGCCCGCCCCCGGCCTACATGCGGCAGTAGTGCGCGGCCTGGGGCGACCGGGCGGCGTGGGTCTCCCCCGCGAACCTCACACAACTGCTGGCCCCGGGGGCGCCGCCCGGCCTGTGGGTGGCCTGGCCGCCGGGCGGCGCCGAACCGTGGGACGCGCTGCGAACGGCCCTGGACGTGGACCCGCAGCTGCTGCCGTGGCTGGTCGTGTCGTTCCCGGACGAGCCCGCCGCGCGCCGCGGCGTGGCGGCGTCGCTAGCGCCACTCTTTAGGGGGCCGGTGTCCGAGTACTGGCGGCGGCGCCTGGGCACGTGCCCCTTCGTGCTGCCAGCGACTACCGGGCCCGAGGAGCGGCGTGCGCTGTCGGAAGCGAGCGGCACGCACGGCCCGCCCCTGTCCACCGGGTCCGCGCTGCGGCCCTCGGTGGTGGACGCGTGGGCCGGGCTCGGCCCGCCGCCGCCGGACTGGGGGCCCCCGCCGCCGCCGTCCTCGTCCTCGTCGTCCTCGTTCTCGTCCTCGTCCTCGTCCTCGTCGTCCTCGTCGTCCTCGTCCTCGTCGTCCTCGTCGTCGCCGCCGGGCCGACCGCCGGCCGCCCTGCTGCGTTACAGCGAAGGCCGGCGCTACGCGGAGCTGGTGCGCGGCGCTCCGCTGGCGCTACTGCAAGACCCGGTCGGCTCGTCGTGGGCGCTGCTGCGCGGCGGCTCGGGCGCGGGGTGGCTGCGGGGCCAAGCGCCCCGGCTGGGGCTGCCGCCGCCGGCGTGCTGGGAGGACGCCCGGGGCTGGGCGCGGGCCTGCGCACGTTCGCCCCCGCCGTGCTCGGGCGCGGCTGCCTGGCCTGGTGCGGGGAAGTACTGCTGGCCCTGGCCGGCCGCGGCCGGGCGACGGGACTGCTGGACCCCGAGAACGGCGACGCCCGGCCGCTTGCGTACTTCTGGTGCGAGCTGTGGCGAGCGCTCCGTGCCCGCTGGCGCGAACGCGGAGTGCAGACGTTTTGGGGCCTGGAACGGGGCTCCCTGTCGGTCATGTCGGCGGACCGGGACCGCGCCGAGCTAGTGCTGCGCCTGGCGGAGCCCGAAGGCTGGGCGGGCCGGCCGGCCGCCCCGCTGCGGGGGGGCCAGCGCTCTCTGTGCCGGCTGCGGGGGCGGCACCGACCGGCAGCTGCAGGTGCCCTGGCGCATCCCGTACGCGGCGGCCGGCGGCCGGCGGCCGGGGCTCGCCCTGGCTGGCCGAGCTGGCGTAGCGTGACTTTGCGCCGCGCAGCGAGCTGGTGCTGGTCCTCTTGCAGCTGGCGTGCGCCGTGGCCGAGCGCACGGCCGGGCCCGAGTCACTGGCCCGGGCGGGGGGCAGCGCCGAAGAGGCGGCGGACGCGCTGCTGCTGGCGTGGCTGTGCGGGGCCCCCGCCGGGCTGCTGGACGTGCTGATCGACGCTTTGGGGCAGCGCTGGGCACCGCCGCCCGAGCCCGTCTGCCCGGCCGAGCCGGCGGCCGCGTACGGCCGGGCGGGGCGGGCCCTGGCCCGCCTGCTGCCGCCACGGGAGCTGTACGACCCGGGGTGCGGCGCCGAGTTCTGGAACGGGACGGCCAGGCTGCTGCGTGCCTCGCGCTGCCGCGTTGAGCTCAGCAATGGCCACCGCTTTACGCCGGACACCGACCTGCCCCTCCTGGACTATTGCCTGCGCCGCCTGTGCCCGGCGCTGGGCGCCGGGGTGCGCGGTCGCGGCGCCCGGCTGGCGCGGGTGGTCGCGCGCGGGGCCGCGCCCCCCGAGGGACCCGTATACCTGTGCCCGTTCTTTCCCGCCCCTGGGCCCCCGCGGCCGTCCGAGGTGTATTACGAACTCGCGTGCACGAACCTCTGCTGGCGGCCGGGCTGGAGAGCCCCCCCCGCGCGGTGGCACGGGCCCCGCGCGAGGCCGAGGAGGAAGTGTTCCGCGCGCGCGGCGGTGGGGGGGCGAGCGCTGCCCGGACCTGTGCGGCGGCGAGGGTGAGCGTACGCGCCGGACCTCGGGCGGCAGGCGTTCGCGAGAGCGGCGCGGCCGAAGCCCCGCCGGGCTGCGGCTGCGCGGCCGCTCTGCCGGGCCGCGGCTGCGCGGGCGGACGCCACCACCGCAGCCCGTCTTCACGTCCACCCCCCTCGCAGCCCGGCGCCGGGGGGGCTGCTCCTCCCCGCGCTGCGGCCGCTGCTGCTAGCCCGGGTACCGCCGCTCCTCCCCCGGCTGCGGCCGCCACCGCTCCTAGCCCAGGTACCGCCGCTCACCCTGCGGGCGCGGCGGCCGCTACCCCAGAGGGCGCGGCCGCCGCTCACCCCCAGGCTGCGGCCGCCGCCAGCCTAGACCAAGGCCTGCTGGCCCCCCCGGGGGGCCCGCAGGCGGACTCTGCCCCGCCGCTCCCAGACTTCCAGGCCCCGCCGGCCGCATCAGCCGGCCCCACTGGCCCCGCCGGCGACGGACAGGCGCCCGGCGGCACGCAGGAGACAGTGCCCGCGCCAGACACAGGCCCGGACCGCGGCCCCCTGTGCAGCTTCTACGAATGACCGCCGCCCCGAGGCGGCGCGGCAGACAGTGACAGCGAGCGGGCTTAGTTTGGCCGGCCGGGGTGTGCCTGAGCAGAAAATTAAAAAGTCTAGCTTCGGTCCTCTGGGCGCCGAGGAGGCCAGGGCCCGGCGGACGTAGCCTTGCGTCCTAGCGCGGCCGGCCACGAGTTGACAGTGGAACCCGGCAGCCCCTCCCCAGTCACCACCCGGACCTGTGCGAAAGGTGCTTTCCCCCTCCCGAGGGGGGGGTCCCTGTCAGGGTCCCTGTCCGGGTCCCTGTCCGGGTCCCTGTCCGGGTCCCTGTCCGGGTCCCTGTCCGGGTCCCTGTCCGGGCGCGGCAGCGCCGGTACTACTCAGACCGAAGCCCCCGGCCCCCCTCCGTACCGCCGGCGCTAGCTAGCCCGCTCCCGGCCGGCCCCAACCTCGCCGGGTGCTGTGCCCTGGACCAGTGCCTTGGCTTTTAATGGATAGGAGGCGGTCGGCCACCGCTTACAGAAAGGAGGGCTGGTGGACGAGGGGGGGGTGGGGGGGATTTCCAAGTCCGGAGCGCCCGGGCCATAGCCCACCGTGCTCTTCAGTACGTCCAGCGCGCGCGCTATAACCTGGTTGTACGTTGTCTTGCCGAGGCCCAGGCGCGCAGTCATCTCGCGGCACATGAGCGCCAACTCCTTGCGTCGCTCATTCTCGTTCTTGTTCTTGCCCAGTCCACGGGCGCGACGGAAGGGCAGCGGACACTCCAGCTCGCGGGGGATAGCGGTGGTCACGACTTCGCGCACCTTGTACACGGCTTCCGCCAAGACAGTGTTAGCTTGTGTATTCTCGGGCAGGCTCAGCAGGTCTTTCAGCTCCCGCAAGTAGCCGTTGCGTTCGTCCCGGCACATTTTTTCCTTGTCGGGGCGATCGTGCCTGCGCTGGTCGCCCCCCGCGCCGGGTCGTTCCGCCCGCGACGCCGCGTCTTGTGCGGGCTCCGTCTTCCTGGCCTTGGGGCCAGCGGACTCCCGCGCCTGAGTGCGCGCGTGCGCCCCGAACCGGGCGGCAGCGCTAGGGGCGGCCGCGGCACCAGCCAGAGCCCTGCCCCAGCTTCTGCCTGGCTCCCTGCCGTCGTCCGGGCCGGGCAGTACCGCCACGTTGTAATCACCACCAAAGGACCACAGGCCCTGCGCCGGCCTGGTCGTCTGCCTGAGCACCGGGGTGCGGCTACCTCCCCGGGCGACCAGGCGGTCGAACAGGTCTACGAGCAAGGCACCCTCCTGCTCGCACTCGGCCCAGAGTTCTTGCAGCGCCGCTACCTCCAGTACGGCCTCTCCGCCGCCCGAGGGGTCGCCGATGGGGTCGCCCTGGGGGTCGCCCTGGGCCCAAGGCACGCCGCCCTGTGGCCCAGGTACAGCGCCACGCTCGTCTGTCCGAGCTGGAAGTGGCGCACTGTCCGCTACTGTCGGCCAACAGGCCACCCGGAGGGGCAGGGAGGGGGAAGGGGGGAGCGCAGGCGGAGGGAAGGGGCAAGGGAAAAAAGGCCACGCAGCGCACGAGTCTACGCTAAACACGAAACATGGCTGGGCAAGAAGCGGCCGGGCCCAGCAGAGAGCAGAAGAAAAGAGAATGCCGAGTCTGTCTTCGGCCATCGGAGGAGGATAAGCCAGGTCCCTCGGATAGCTCTGAAATCCTTCCACCTAAACGTCCCGGGATTCCTAACCGCCAGGGACGGCACCCGCGGCTTGAGGCTGAGCCGGAAGTTTTTCCCCCTACAGCGGACAGCCGCCAGAGAACGAAGCGCCTTGACGAACTACCTGCATCTGCGCAGTCTGCTGCTCCCCGTTCCTGACAGGCAGGGCCTACTACTACCAGCGCTATTGGATAAATTTGGCGCCGATCCGGAGCAATATCTGGCGCAAATCCAAGACTTTGCCAGCGACGACTACCAGGCTCTGCACATTGCAGCAGCTGAGTGGAAAAAAGCTAGCCGGGGGTTTGCCGCTGGCACGCCCGACATGCTGGTGTTTGCCCCTCTGCTGATCCCCCGAAGAACATAGTCCACTGCATTCAGCGCACCGCCGCTACCAGGCGGACCCCGGAGGTGAACCTGCGCAGGGAAAGCTACTGGCACGCGCTCGGAGCCGCAGCCAGGCTTAGCTTCAGGGAGGGGGGGCCGAATCCCGCGCTCTCAGAATTGGTGATCTCCCGGGGCGACAGCTACCCCGCAAACCGCGACCACCAGTTAGCCGAGCTCACCGCCAGAAGCGCAGAGTACTTCCCCTTCACAGGGGACCAGGCTTTCCCCATCCGGCAGCTGTGCCTGCACCACCTGGTCGCAGCTGCTTCCACGGACCTGAGGCTCGTGCGTGTCCAGGCTCAGCCGCCGGACGACGACGCAGACGACCCGCCCGCCGCAATCCCCCCGCAACCGTTTCTCGACGCTGTTACTACGCTCGAGTTTACCAACACTGTCCTGCCCGCGCAAAGCAGCACCCGCGTTTTCCTGTCTGGTCTGCCGCTCCTGCAACGATTTGTCTTTACCCAACAGCCAGAGCAAGGCGCCTCTCCTCGGCAACCAGTGCTATCTTTCACAAGTGTCCAGCCCTCGCCACCATCGATACGTCTCTGTACAGCGGCAACAGCCTGCAGTCGGTGAACGTGAGCCTCAGTGGGCCCTGTGCCATGGAACTCCAAGTAAAGCCAGGGAACGGAAGTCTGGGCTGGCAAGCGGACCGGTGCCCCAAACTGGAAACCCTGAGTTTGCCAGAGCTCCTAAAAACTGTGGGGGGCCTCTCCCTCGAGCTCTACGAATGTACGATGCTCACGAGCTCTCGTTGCCGCAGTTGTCGAACGCCGGAGGCCTGCGCGTACTGCTCCGCCCTACCAAACCTACCCTCGGCTATGCAGCACCAGAAGAGAAAAAGCAGCTGCCTGCCTTCACACAGTTCAACGCGCCCATGCTGTCCACAGTCACCGAAGATATTGACATCAGCTTCCTGGGCTGCCCGAGTTTAACAGGCTTCCAACTGCCACGGCTGAGGCAAATAGGAGGCGGGGCCAAGCTCGCGTTTGACGACTGCTCGGCATTGGCAGGGGCTGAACTGCCCCGCTTGGTCACAGCGGGCCGCTACCTGAGCCTAGACTTCCGTCACTGCGAGAGTCTCGCACATTTCACTCTGCCTGCTTTACGGCAGCTCTGGGACCCGCCGGTTGCAGACTTGCACCAAAGACGAAAAGAGCGCGGCCTGTGCCTGTATTTCAAGGACTGTGCCGCGTTGCGTACGGCACTCTGCCAGCGCTGCGTACGGTCGAGACGCTCGGTAGTCTGATGGATAGCCAAGTCCTGGGCGACACGCCTTTAGGGAGTGGTGATTTCCACGTCTCGTTCGAGAAGTGCTGGGCGCTCAACGAACTCTTGGTGCCACTGCTGACAGCTATAGGGGGTGGAGGCCTCACGCTGAACGTAGCTGACTCTGCCGTCCAGCTGGTACAATTCCCTACGCTGCGTCAAGTGGCAGAAGACTTTTGGATAGAATTCCATGGCTGCCCGAACCTAGTCAAATTTACTTTACCGGCACTGGATGAGGCGCGGGGCCAAGGCGGGTCCAATGATAGCCACGTAAGCCTCAAACGCTGTAACAAGCTAGAAAGCAGCGCTTTGCCTTCGCTGAGGACACTGGGCAGCGGGCTCAGGGTGGAGATCAAGGAATGCAAAGACCTTCAAGAACTGTCCCTGCCCGAACTCGAGACGGTATTAGGGATGGTCCATTTAGAGTTGGAGAAATGTGCTGCCATTGAGACCTGTGGATTCCCCGCGCTGGCAGAAGTGGAAGGCGACTTAACTATCCTCGCCAAGAGCTGCGACAACCTCCGGGCCCTGCAACTGCCACGGATACAAAGGATACAAAGGACGGAGTTGGAGCAGTGGCAAAAGGAGCGTGGTTCTTTGGCATACGTGCGTGTCGACGGATGCCCAAACCTCAGGGAGCTCCAGCTTCCACACCGTATGTATGTATGTGTGCAGCTGCATGCATGCATGTATGTACGTACGCACGGATGTACGCATGTATGTATGTATGTATATATACATGTATGTATATGTGTATGTCTGTATATATGTATATGTGTATGTCATATACATACATGCGTACATACGTGCGTACGTACATACATACATGCATACATACATACATACATACACACACATACATACATACATACATATACATAATACATGTATGCATGCATACATGCATATACACATACATACATACATACACATACATACATACATACATACATACGTACATACGTACATACATACATACAATGAATATCTACGTACGTACATACATACATACATACATACATACATACATACATACATACATGCATACATACATTCATGCTGAACTACACAGGATTAACGCTCGACGTATACAATTGCGAATCTCTGCCACAACTCGTTTTACCAGACGTGCCACACGTGACAATCCTGCGCATGGAGGTCATCAATTGCGCTTCTCTGACTACGCTCGGGCTGCCCACCGACCTAAGCCAGTGCAAGAAAGCTGGAAATTCCTGCCCTGGATGTTGAGACAGTCGACATAACCATTGCAGGCTGCCCCAAGCTAGTGGCACAGGATAGACGAAAGAGGACATAGGTGAACACAGGGGAAGCAAATTCTGCAAGGTTTCATGAGCGGAAGGGGTTACAACAGGCACGGTTTGGGGGTGGACATGTCGGTCTGAGGAAGGGGGTCAGAAGGAACGATTTTTCGCAATGAGGGGGTAAGCAGGAAGGATGCCACCCGAGGGAATGGGAATAAGGGTGGAGGACTACAAGGAGAACTTGAAGGAGACTCGAAATTCCGAAGATAAGGGGGGTTTTCGAAGGGGGTAAGTCGACGCCATCATGGTGCAAAAAGAGGACAACAAAAACAACGGGTATCGCGGACGCAAAGCGCTGAGGACACGCCAACTCGAAGGGAGAATTTTCGGGGCTCTTTGCGGGCTTTTCCAAGTGGTGAACTATTGCCGGTTTCGGCCATATCATGATTTTTGACGGCCTAAGTGACAGGGAATGCAGTGTTGAGGAGCAGAAGTGCGTAGAGGATGACAGGGGAACTTGAAGGAGTTGAGGTTTTGGAATAAAGAGGCTGCGGGAAACTTGAAGAGAATCTAGAGAAATGGAGAGCACTTGAATGGATTGTAGGAGGAATGGAAGAGGGGAGTACTGTGGTATGGAGAAAGCAGAGCATGAGAATTTATGCCCTACTTTAGGTGTTCGACATCAGTATGGATTCGATAGATGAGAGGAAAGAGGATGGTGGAAAGGGGGAGAGACAAGAAAAGAGAGGAAGGAAGGATGGGGGCAAAGGGGATCAAGAGAAGAAGAGCTATTGGAAAGGGGCATATTTGGAGGAAGAGGATTTTCCGGAGTCGGAACTATGGAACGAGGATGAGATACGTATTGGAAGAAACATATATATTCAAGTGGAAGACACGTGGAAGCTATACAAGGCATGTATGGAGAGGATCAAGGCTTTGGAGGAAGGGGATGAGAGACAGAGGAGGATTGAGGAATTGAAAAAGAGGCTGGGACGAACATACAGATCTACGAGACCTTGTGGGGTTTGGCGAGACAGGGACGTCGGAGATACTTGAAAACTCGATATGATCAAGCTTCTCGGGTGCTTGAGTCATTGGCGTTTAACCCTGACGAGGAGGAAGAAATGGAGGAACGTGGCAAAAACAAGCGGCAACGAACTAACTACTTGTCGTAGGATGGTAGAGGGGGGGAATACCTCTGATTGCACCCTACTTTAGGTCTCAATGGAAAGGAAAAAGACAGGCAAGGAGGAAAAGGGGGACGGGGGAAAGGAGGCAGACGAGAAGAGGGAGGAGGAGACATCGGAGTTTTGGAGAAAGGCATGGGAAGAGGAGACTGAGGAGGGGGAAAAGGAGATTTGGGCGAAGGGGGAAATACGAATAGGCAAGGATGTTTACAAGGAGGTGGTGACAACAGCGGAGGAATATGAAACATTTCGGGTAAAAGTGCTAGAATGGGCAAAGAGAAGGGAGGTCTGCCCGCATGAGCTAGAAAGAAGACGGGAGGCAATGAACAGGGCAGAGAAGGCGAAAATTTCGGCTTTGATGTTGGCTGAGATGAGGCGGGCACGATACGTGTGGAACCAAGAGGCGAGGGAAATACGGAGACAGTTCAAGGAGTCAAGGGAGGCTTTCAAACGGGAAAGACGGGAATATGAAGAGCCCAGGAAGGCTGGGGAGCAGGAGAAACGAAAGAAGGAAGGGGGAATGGACAAGGAGGAGGAACAACCTTCTAAAAAGGCTAAGAAGGGGGAGTGAGGGACACTAGGAAACACGATACATACTTCTACTTTAGGACAGAATACGGCATCGGATGAGCATACGGGAGGTAAGGATGGGGATATCGGAGGAGGAAAAGAAGTTGGGACAGATAGGGGGAGTGGAATATAAGATGGATGAGGAGGCTCAACGGTTTGTATAGGAAATGGGATATCGGTGGGGTAAACGGGTGGGAGCGATTATAAACACGGATCGGGTCCGAAGGGATGCGAGGTGGATGGCAATTAGAGCTATGTGGGAATTGCAATATCGTTGGTATAACAACGACGAGGGTTTATGGCAGGTGTTTGCCATGACGGAGGAAGCACAATACCAATACAGTTTCATGGCTGTGTTGACGAAGGTACAGGGGAAATGGACGGCAGAGAGAATCCATACGGCATGGGCATGTGCCAAGGGGAAGGTGGAACACGCGAGGAAGTGGGTGAAGGTTTTGAAGCACCGGGGGGAGGACAGCTGGAGAATGTTTGTGGACCGCTACGGATCAGGAGTATCATAGAAAGGGTGGAGAAAACCACACCGGACAAGGATTGGGACAGTCACGAAACGCGGGCATGGATTGAGACTTTAGAAAAGGAGCGGAGGCAACAGAGACGGGAAGAGAGGTAACGGAACAACGCAATGAAAGACCAGGACGAGACATCTGACAGGGAGGTAGAGGAGAAGGCAGGGGTATCGGGGAAGGAAGAGGGGATCGAGAAGCTGGAGACGGGAGCGGAAGTAGTGGAGTGGATGCAAGGCCTCTCTAAGGAAATGTGGGACGAATGCATGCGGGAAGAGTTATAGTGAAGCGGAGGGGAAGGGAAAAGGGACAGAGAGTAAATACAGATAAGGGTGGCCTTACAGAAATAAAAACAAAAAGGAAAACAGACAGGGGATATAATGGGGAACAGGGCGGGGACGGGAGACACGGACTTGGGGACCAGGGGAGGATGTGAAGTGCGCAGATATAATAATGCCACGGGAACATGTCTATATGGGGATCACGGTTTCAATCATAATATATTTTATACTTTAGAATTCGAGATGGAGGCACAACCTGGGGCACCGAAGTTCAGAGACGACGAGGACGTGGGATGGATAGGACCGACCATTTGCGCGATACCGTTTACACCGGCGAGCCGACGGGAGGACCCAATGCGGTACACGGAGGATAAGGCGGAGGCACCGCCGGCGGCATCGGATCCGACGTATGCGAGGAACCCACCAACTATGTCGCTATTCTTCCACGAACTGATGCAACGTACGCCGGAGATGGCACCGGAGATATACAGGCAGTTGTCGAGGAAAAACTACAAGGTGTGGACAAAAAGGGAGGACGAAGGGGGCATATACAGCGAGGTGGACCAGTGGCCGACGTGGACGTGGCCCAAGGGAAGACCTACATATGGGCCGGGGATGATGATGGTGGACCTGTTCCATTTGGCGGAAGCGCTGTACATAGGGGTTGGGTTTTACCGGGACAAGGTGAGTAAAACGAAGCTGCAATTTCGTGATGAATCGGATGTTGGAGGAGGGGGTATATATATCAAACGGGGACATCAAGTCGTTGTGTCTGGCAGCTGGGGCGCAGAGACGGGAGTTACAACAAGCGGCCGCAAAGATGGCGGATGCGATAACGAGGTGGGACGCGGCGTTTTTCCAGGAACCCGGCGGAGGAACTGGAAGATCTGATACAGAATTGCCATACGGCTTGGGCACGGAGCCTTAGGGTTGGCGGGCAAGGCGTATGAAGCCATGCGGGAATATATGGCGGGGCCGACTGACGTGGGGGCAAAGATGGAGAAGAGGGATGCATCACTGTACAAGTTGTTGGAAGAGGCAGCGGCGTTGAACGATGCGGCGACGGAGGCGGAAAAGGAGGCAAAACGGAAGGAACTGCGGCAATGGGTCTTTGGTTTATCCATCCCGAATGGATGTGTGCGGGGTTGGTATACGTGGATCAGGATTCGGATGGCGGCGGCGGAAGCGGAAGCGGCAACAGCGTCCCCGGAAAAGCGGAAGAAAAAGAAGAAGGGGAGGCAGTCGGAGAGAGCGGCGAGCTCGGATTCGGAGGAATTGGAATACAGATCGAGGTCAAGGGAAGGGGAAAAAGGGGAAAAGCGGAGGCGACGTGGCACAAGCAAGTCAAAGATCGACGGTAAAGAACAACGGGAAAGGATCCTTGGACAGCTCCGTAAGACGCAGCTGCTGCAGGAACACGGGGATAGGCCAATTTTTGCGAGCAAACAACACGAGTATGAGTACATGAACAAGGTACGTAAGTTCATTGTGGCTTTGCGGAGTGAGGCTAAAGCGGCACTGTGTGGGGACGCGGCGGACCAAGTGTGCTACCTGATGGGCAACTTGGTGGGGTCGGGGGACGAACACACGCGGTTACTTGACACGCATGTATGGGAGGAGCGGTTCAAGAAGGAGTTCGGGGAACGAGGGGCGAATAACAAGAAGGTGGTGGTCGATGTCGCTCATTTTGTGTTCGCCGACGTGTACCAGTTTAACCAACTTCTTGATAGGGGGGGATGAGATAGAGGCGCTGAAGGACGCGGCACAGGCTCTGGTTACGAAGAGGACGGCATTACGGGACATCTTTGCCAGTATCGCGGGGCTCAGTCTGTTGCACGAGAAGAGGGAGATATACCCAATGGTTCTGGCGGGGATATGGAAGGATAAAGAGACGAAAGCGGTGGTTCCAGAGATCGCGGAACAGGTGATAGCGTTGGCGGATATCACGCCGGAGGGCAAAACCCGATGGCAGGGGTTGAACACCACTTACAATCCGGTCAGCTGGGCATTACATGAGGAAGACCCGGCGTTGATCGATCGTGTGATCACATCGCCAGCGGTGACCGCGAAGTGGCCACAGGCAAGGTTCAACTATGGAGGCAGCGGAGGCTTTCGGGGGGCAGACGACCGCGACAGTTCACGCAAGGGGGGGCAAATCGGGCGCCAAGGCTATAAACCACGGGGCTCGAGGTATGGGGATGGAGGATACCAGGAGCGACGACAGGAGCGGCGACCACCGCAAGTGTTTCATGCAGATCGGGCGCCTCGAGGAGGGGAAAAGGCGAAGTTCGACGCAGAGTTCCATAACAGGGCTCTGCCGAACACGGAGCTAAAGGGGCAGCCACGGTACCCGCCGGACTCGGAGCTGATCGAGGGTTTCCAGAAGTATACCAGACGGGCACTGCGGTCCAGGAACTGAGATAAGGATTCATGTTACACGTATGCACTGGTTGGGAATTAAGGGAAACTGCCAGGTGAGCCACGGGATGAATATGTGGCACGACAATTTAGACACTTGCAGGCAGCAACACAGAGACGAGGCATACTGGGAGTTGAAAGAGGCGGTACGGCACGGGATGTGGCAGCTAGGAGGGTTGGAGGACATGTTCCCGCCAGAGGAACTCCCGGCACTGCGGGAGTTAAATGAGACCAATATCAAGGCAAAGGGATGGACGCGAAAGGATAAGGGTTACTACCACCGGGCAGCCAACATGCGACCCAAAGGCACGAAGGGGGAGCGACGGGAGGAAATGCGGGACGGGTATCGGAGGAACGACAACGGCGGGAGAGGACCGCAGGGTGGCTATCGGGACGAGTATCGGGGAGGATTTCGAGGGAATCGGGGTAATTATGCGGCGGCGCCTAGACCGGGGATGGACAGACAGGTACAACCCTTGATATACGGGAAGTGGGGTGTTGGGAAAGACACGGCGGGTACAAGCGGAACACCACACTCTCATCTGCCATATGTGCATCCGGATCGACAGGGGTTGATTGCAGGGGCTGGAGCGGGAGCGCAGGAGCGACAGGGACAGCCAGAGGGCGCGGGATTCATCGCGGGTACGGAACAAACGATAGAGGAGATGGAACGGGAACATGACCGCACTCATGGTATATATGAACAGGAGCGACCTCCGCGGCAAGAAGAAGCGCGTCCGCGCAGGTCTAACAGCGACGATGACGTAAAGATCGTGGGGGTTTCCATGGCAGGTGAGCCAGGAAAGAGTGAGGGGGAGATCACGAAAGGGAATGGGGGTTTGACGTATGACAGGGGAACGGAGGGCGAGGCGACAACGGCGACGGGGCGACGGATCGGGATACGGGAGCCCGGAAAGGGACGAGATGGGGAGGAACTTGAAGACACGGGAATATGTGGATCTGATATAAACAGAAAGAGGGGGAGAGACGAGGAGATAGACGAGAGACAGGGGGAACGGCATGGAAAACAGCAGAAGGCAGAGGGGCGAGCATGTAGCGGATCGGGGGTACAAGGAAAAGGGTACAAAGAAGGCGAGAACAGTGAGGGTGAGGGCAAGGAGAGAGCGAGATTGGAGGGGGAGCGGGAGAGAAGTGAGGGAGAGAAGGTGGCAGAGGAAAAGAAGCGAGAAGTAAGTGAGAGAGAGAGGACACGGGAGCGAGAACGACAATTGCTGGAGACACACTGGAAGGTGAGTCAGAGGCATGAGGCGATGCGAATGACGCCGTCGGTCAGTCAAATTAAAAGATCAAATCTCCCACTGGCGTATACTCGGGTCAAGTTGAGGAGTTTAGGAGGGGATGTGGTCATCGGCAACGACACCATGGCGGCCATCAGCGTCATCGGAAAACACTTTTTGGACAAACACGGGCAACACCCATGGTTCAAGGAGCGGTTTCGGGCGACACGAGGTTGGGTGAAGGGGGTGTCGGGTGCAACGGCGATGACGGGCACGATACTGCTGGCGTTTGATCTGGAAGGGGGGAATACATATACACACAGGTTTTGGGTCGTTCCGGCATATACAGGGGGACTCCTGTGGAGCTTTGAAGCACTGAAGCGGATGCACACTCAGATCGACTGTCACAGAGAAGAGGTGCGGTATGGACGGGGGGAAAACGCTCCGGTGTATCGAGTGGTGGAATGCGACTCAGAGGAGGGACAAGGAGACATACCGGGGGCATGGGTGGCGAACAACTTCAGGGCGGCACGGGTAGAGATTGAGAAGGGAGAGGATAATAATGCAGCGGAGCAGGAGGTTTTTGCAATTGGGGAACAAGAGGAGGAGGAAGAGGAGAGCGAGTCGGAGGATGAGTGGACGAGGGCCAGAATCGTTGCTCTGGTCGACACGAGGTTGGAGTATTTCCGGAGACAGAGGAAGGGGGCCTCGGACGGTTTTCCGAAACGGGCGAGACTTGGGATACCAACATAAGGAAATGGATACAGGGGTGTTGCCCATGGCGCAATATGTAGTATGCAATACGGGCAAGCCTAGCCAGGCTAAGGTGGAGATTTTGAACTTCCTGCAGGAGCGGTGGGGAAGCCAACCAATGGTAGCGGATTCCGTGTCCCAGATCAAGAAGACATTGAAAAATCGGCTTTCACACTGGGACTTCACGATTATGTTTCCGGTAGGAAGGAGAACGGAAATGTGGTGGTACGATGTGGAAGATTTCCTAATCGCGGACCCGATACCGATTCACAGTCGCACACAGAAGTTGATAGTGGCTTGCCGACTCGGATCGAGGAAGATAGCTAGGCGGTACCGAGAGGAACTTCTGGATCGGGATTAGGCCTCCATTCGGGATGAAGCGTTCACGCACATATCCGGGGTATACCACAGGATACACGCCATTCAGTATGCTATGATGATGGACCAACTGGCAAGATTCGCGGATCAAGAGCGGAAGACACCAACCTTATAATATTATCGGTCGAGGGAGGGTTTAGACGGGGACGGAGCAGAGATAGCGGTGGATGACATACAGGGGCAAGCGACAGAGGAGCAGAGACGGATAAGGCGAGACAGGCGTTACAGGAACAGTCGGAGACATGGGAGGGCACGTCAGACTCTGAGGAAAATGCTGCGGCTATGGGGGTCATGGAAGACAACATCCAAGCTTTCGGCCCTTTGGAGGGGGGATCGGTGACAAGCCACGCCGCGGTTTTCGAACGAGAGATGGGGCAAGAGGTACCGGGGATAGGACGGCCTTCGCGGCTAAGTCATCATGAGGGACGAGATTCAGAATACAGATGACATTTCAATTTCAAAACCCCTCCGGCACATGTCCGGCACATGTCCGGTCACCAGTACATGCACTAATGCTAATATTAATGCCAGACCGGAAGGTCACATGATTATTAACCCTTATCCTGTCATGAGACACATTTGATAGAGGTGAAGCGTAAAAAAAAAAGAAAGAAAGAAAGAAAGAAACAAAGAAAACATTTGATATTAATAGAGGTGAAGCGTCACGGTAAAAAAGGAAAGAAACAAAGAAAAAACAAAAAAAGTGAAAATAGGGAAGAACTTGAAAACAAGACAAAAAATGTTAAAAGAAAAATGACAACCAAGATGGGAAATGGAGGGCAGAGAAACCAAGAAAAGAAAGTAAGGAGCTAACTATAAAGTAATGACGGAAGAAGGGGAACAACAGTGAAAACAAAGAAAAAAAGAAATGTATGCATGTATGCATGTAAGCATGTATGCATGTCTGCATGTATGCATGTATGCGTGTATGCATGTATGCGTGTATGCATGTATGCGTGTATGCATGTATGCATGTATGCATGTATGCATGTATGCATGTATGCATGTATGCATGTATGCATGTATGCATGTATGCATGTCTGCATGTCTGCATGTCTGCATGTCTGCATGTCTGCATGTCTGCATGTCTGCATGTCTGCATGTCTGCATGTCTGCATGTCTGCATGTCTGCATGTATGCATGTCTGCATGTCTGCATGTCTGCATGTATGCATGTCTGCATGTATGCATGTATGCATGTATGCATGTATGCATGTATGCATGTATGCATGTATGCATGTATGCATGTAATTGCATGTATGCATGTATGCATGTATGCATGTATGTATTCGGGCGTTCCCTTACGAATCGTTACGAATTTTCCTTGTGCATTTTGTTTATGCCAAAGTGCGATTGCCTGATGATAGCAAGTTTTGTATAATTTAGTTGATTCCGTCATGTCATATATTATGGCGAAAAAAAAACCATTTAATTTAATTTTTTACAGGTTTGTCATATCTCTATCCTTATTTAATCGTAATATGGTAGAGAAATTCTTTCTAAACTGGGTTGTTCTATCACTAGCCGTATTGTTAATTGCTAGAAACGAATAAGGTTCTGCGGTAGCATATTTAACCATATTGTAAAATTCTTTTTTAGTGAGAAAAGGACTTTCATATTCATCTGCCAGTCTGCCAAGTTCGCTTCTCCTTACTCCATTAAAAATAATCATCCGATGGCAATTAATTCTTATTCTTCGTGGGAGTTGCGTATAACTTTGAGTTGCGACCCACACGGATACTTTTGCATGAGTTGAAGCGAAAAACAACTCAGTAAGCACTTCTGATTTGAGAAAGGTTTTACTCTGCGCGATGTCATCCAATAACAATAATATCTTTGGCGCTTTCTTAAAACCTTTCGTCTTAATCAAATTATTTTTTTAAGTCAATATTTCGCGCATTAGTTCTGGGCGGTCTTCTTTGATTATGTCTTCTTTTTTTAACTTGAGAGTGTCCTCTAAGATTGGGCACGGACTTAAGCAAACGACGACTATTCTATCATAAAAACCTTTCAACATGTTCTTTTTGGCGAGTAGATTACAAATCATAACTGATTTACCTCCGCCAGTGCTTGCACATATAACCATAGTCCCAATTGCTGGCAATATTCCTTCCTTTTGAATGGGGAGCAACTCAACACCATCTCTTTGTGTTTCAATTGGTTGTATTTCCAAGTCATTGTTAAATTTAGGCGGTTTTTTGCTATCTAACTCTGTTATTACTGGCCTGTCAATAGTAAATTCCTCGTGTGCTTTTTCTATGTTGGTTTTCTCAAGATTTTGCTTCAAAAGTGTTTTTCGTGGCAACTTGTTTGCTATTAATCCTTTATGTATAGATTTAGGCATTACTATATTATGGGTTTTGAAAATAGTTTGGATTATATCTATAATTATCATATTCAGCACCAAAAGGTTGGGGTGGTGAAGCATAATTGTAGAAATAAGGTGAGTAAGTACCAAAAGCATAATTACTTGGAGGATTGACAAGCGGTTTAAAATCCTTTCTTTCTGGACGAGTTTGGACTTGTCGCGGGATTTCCGCTGAGAAGTTTCGTGTTAGTTTGCGCTTCATTTTTGGTAATTCCCGCGTCTCTCTCATTCGTTGTTGAATAACGGCTCTATTGTATCTATTAAGCATAAAATTGTTGTTTGTGTTGTTGCAGATTGTGTTATCTAACAATTCAAAATCATTTTTAGTTGCTAGCATACGATTCCGTCTCTGTTCATTACCTTCAATAAGTGGATTAGTTTTTGAAGTGCCGATACCTCCATTTTGGTCGCTTGGCATTAGAAAACGAATAAGTGCCATTAAGTCTTCTCTTTCATCGGCGGGAGATTTTCCCATAATCTTATCAACCAATTTATCAATGCTTCTCATGCTATCAACCATTTGGGCATTAGTTGTTGCATTATCTGGGTCTTCTTTTAAATCATTCTGTGGCGGTTGAACAGGTTCCTCTGCGAATTCGCTTGTTGGCACTAGTGGCACTGGCAATGGTGCGGGTGCGGGTGTCGCTGGTGGTTCTGGTGCTGGCGTTGCGGTGGCATGGTTTGCGGTGGTTGAGTTTGCGGTGGCATGGTTTGTGGTGCTGGTGTTGGTATCGCCTTTCCAAATTCTGAATCCTTCAATTCTAAATCCTCCAATTGCTTCATTTGTTCTGGTGTCAATTTACCCCTCACTTCTTCATAAATTCTCTTATCTAATACGTCATCTACCTCTGCTATATCTGACTTACTAGCCCCTTTGTTTAATGCTTGCCTTATGGCCTTTTCCCATCCACTAACAGGTTTGTCATAATCTGACAATGTCAAAGATATTTTCTTTCCAGTTTTCTTTTTTAGCAAATTAACAAATCCTTTCAAATGCTTCACTTGGGATGCATTATCTTGAAGTATATCCAAGTTATTACCAAGTCCGATTGACTCCATAGGTGCTACCACCATTTCTGTTTGCTTTAGCGTGGGCTTAACCTCAACAATTATTTCCTTCTCTATATCTGCCGAAGTATTTTTTTGATTCATTGTATTTATTTTTTCTACAAAATTATTAATTGTCGTCTCATTCGCCAATTGAATAAAAGAATATCCTTTCACACCATCGGCTGTTTCTTGCGATTTAACCATTTTATTAAAACCATCAACGAGTTCTGCATATTGTTTATTAAATGTAGCAGGATTTACTACTTTATTTACTTTAAATGTTGCATCCTTGTCAAAACTGCCCACATTTTTCATAATACCAATCATGGACATCAATGTTTTATCTACATCGACTATAAATCCATTATACTTCGCATCTGGAGGAGTGGTTTTGACAGTTTTCCAAAACTTCATTGCATCCCAAAAAGATACTCCGCCACGTGCCCTCCCCTGTGCTTCCAAGGCCATTCTAGATATATCCGCTTTTGAAAACATTGAGTTGTAATTGTCAAAAATACTCTTGGCAACTTCGGCCGTAGCCAATCCATTACTCGTTAGATAATCGCTCATATTGGTAATTCTTTCAAAGTATCGTTTATCTGCAAAGTCTTGGACATTCTTGTCGCCTGACGCATGCAATAAATCATGTTCAAAAGCAACTAAGTCCAAAGCATCTGCTGGTAGAATGTAAGGAAATTTGCCACGAGTTCTATCTTCTAATTGAAGACGGCTTTCCACTCGTGTGCCCCCGCCATTATAATTACTTCCCTCAGTATGAATTCGTTCTTCTTCCAACTTAATGAGATCATCTGGTTGAGCAGACCATGTTCTATATATTTCTCCAAATACTTTTCCAAGACCGAGAACTGTCATAGTCTCTACGATTGTTTTAAAAACTTGCCACGCATTTAAAGACATTATTCCAGTGGCTAATCTGCTCGCATATTCACTTAATACATAATCACCTATCCTTTGCTGTCCGCTTGCGATCAGACGAGGATTAGGCGGAGGCAAACCTCTGGCACTTCATTTCTTGCTAGTGCTAGCAAAAAGGTATTGAGAGCATCTGCTTTTCTTCTTCCAAGTAATCCAACATTCATTGCACGTAGTTGTGGATTGTTGGCAATTAATCTCAATATCTGCCCCCACGCTAGCCTTCTCACACCATATCGCCCAACACCTGTAGCAAGGTTAAGTAATCTATTAAGTCTGGGACTCATAATTATCTCTTGAATGGTTCTAATAATAGCATCAACAAATCTTTCTATACTTCGGGGGTCATCAGTTATTCGTGGCACAAGCATCTTGTGTTCGTTGCCTATCTGTGCTTCTATTAAAGCATCATCTGGGTGTTTTCTCTCCCACTCTTCTCGGTTTTCTTTCCATTCCTTATAATCCTGCTCCGCTTGCGCTCTATCCTCTCTTCGTATTACGCGAGTTTTGTCCGCTTTGCCTTTGTTTTTCATATACGTTAAACCCTTATCGGTTAATCGTTTTAAGTCTTCTTCTTTATATTCTTGTTTTACCAATTGTGTTATATCACGCTTCATTTGCTGGATATTGTCTTCTATGTGCATTATATCATATTTATCGGTAGCCATTGCTAATTTTTGCATTTCAATCATTTGTTCATTCATGGGGGCAGTTCCGTGTTTTCTTTCAAATTCTTTCATATCAACGCCATCATCTTGGAGGTGCGCTTTCAGTTCATCGTAATTCATGTTTGCATAAATACTTTGCTTATTGTCCAACGCACTAATCCTATCTTTTAAATCCTCCATAGTATTCCCCCCTCTTGTTGAAGCATCTAACAATCTATCCGCTCTAAGCCTCTCGTGGGCTTGACTATTAATGCCTTCATTAACTTGATCAATCCAAAAAACGTCTGCTTGATCCAACAAATACTTATGTTTGCGTCTAATTTCGTTATAATACGTAAAAAATGGTTTTTCGTGTGGCATTTTTTTTATTCGCAGTATAATATAAGATGGATAATAAAAAAGAAAAAAGCAAAGACGAGCAACAACTGGAGGAACTAGAACGGCTAGGGAAGGAAATTGACCAAATCCGCATCACTTAGATTAGTGAATAAAAACCCCAATATTTTTAGAAAACCTGAAAATATCCTTTACCGCTTACCGCTATCAGATAAGCAACGAGAAGTAATTTATAATGATATAATTAAAGAAGAGGGATAATATATGTTGTTAATATTGCTATTCGTGTTATCTAGAATTACTATGTCGCGGACTGCGTGCGACTTTTATAGCAGAGTTAATAATTCAAAAAAAGATGGATGTGTGTGGTGTATCCAGAGCGGGATTAACTCAAAATTCAAATGTATTTACAAGCCGATGTCAGACTGGTGTATTGGATGGGATGAGGCACTGCCTTTAATGTGTGCGGGTAATGATGCTTTTTATGAAATACACTTATACGAATGCGGTAATTTATGATTTAAGGATAACGAGAATAAACGATATAAAAGGATGCCAGATTATAAACAAGGTAAAATATATGCTATCAGGTCGTATCAAACGGATCAGGTGTATATCGGTTCAACCGCTCAACCATTATACAAAAGACTTTATGCTCATAAAATTGTTTATAAAAGATGGATGAATGGTAAATGCGATTATGTTTCTTCTTTTGAAATCGTCAAATATGATGATGCCTTCGTTGAATTGATTGAAGAATATCAGTGTGAAAATGTAAATCAATTGAGGAAACGAGAAGGAGAACGGATTAGAAAAACAGACAAATGTATTAATAAAAGAATAGCAGGTAGAACCAACAAAGAATATTATGAAGAAAATAAAGAATATTTGACTCAAAAAATAAAAGAAAATAGAGAATTAAACAAAGAGAATGTATCACGAAAAGAGCGAAACTGGTATGAAAAAAATAAAGATTATGTATCGCAACGAGGTAAAGAACATTACGAACGAAACAAAGAGCGCATAGATAAAAAACACAAAGAATATTATGAGCAAAATAGAGAGAATCTTATTGAAAAAACTAAAATACGTTGTTCAACCATAATCAAATGTTCATGTGGCAATTCGTTTAGAAAAGATAATTTACAGAAACATCTTAAAAGTCAAATACACTACAACAATATGCTCGGTTTATCTGTTTTTGGTTTTTAATTTACTTCTTACCACCCCCAGAACTTGAGGACGGGCTTGGAAGCACTATTCCTACCATCAAGGAAATGAGCCCCACATAGACATTAGTTTGATTACAATCAAGATTATAATTAGAAAGTTTTACGATCGCTAATGCGATTATTGCTATTATGATCGCCATTTGAAATAAGTATTTAATTAATCTGCTATCCGTTTTTTTGTCATACAACAGCAGTCCCAACTATCGGTGTATTCATGCTCCTGCTTCCGTTCCTCATTTTTAGTTCAATATCCAAAACACGAGACTTTAATTCTGGAGTTAGTTCGCCATCCATATCCATAATAGGCGGGGGTCTGTGAAGTCTGGTTGTATTATTTGACATTTGAAAAAACGACTGCTCGTATTTCTGCAAATTGGTTGGTTTGGTCTTGTAGTATATTAAGTAAAAGTTTATTTTTTTTTCTAAATTAACTACCTTTTCCGCCACGTGTTGAAAAGCACTGACTAATATTGGTATAAAACGTGTATATGTTATGCCTTCAAGATTTCCATTTCCATCATCTGCTTTCATTCCACTTTCAGATACAAATTTAGGAAATCTTTTTTAACTTCATCAGCAATAAATCCGTGGTCCTTTTGTTCTTTCTTTTCGTCTGCTTTCAAATAATATGAACAACAATTTATTTTCATTAGTTTCCCACAACAATCCCCGCAGTCTAATGTTTTAATATCTGATTTTAGTCTCCTGTCCGATGAGTTTGTCCAAGCACCATTAAGCGGAACATAATTATAACTGCCAGACGGCTCACCTGAAGAGTTTGAAGTAGTCCAAGCATGTAGAATTCCCTGAGACGAGCAGACCACACCATAATTTGAATATCCTCCTGATTTCATATATATTTGTAGGTCGTAAGTGGAACTTGGTCTTTTTCTTAATGTTAAAAATCCGCTGGATGCTGTTGTGATGCTTAAATCTCCCGACGTATTAATGTTCATCGCCTCAGTGTAAGATATTTTGTTTCCCACCGTTGTTCCTGAATTATAATAAAAAGCGAGTTTTCCACCTTCTTGAATTAGAAAGTTTGAACCGCTGTGGCTTGATTTCCAGTTCGTGCCATCAAAATAAGCATCAAAACTTAAATTGACATTATCATGCGACCAGTTTAGTTGTTGAAAAACTGGATAGATGTCTGTTGAAGTTATTGCCTGTATATGTGCTCCTGCGACATTACTCGCCGTTCCGTATAATTCTAAACCTGACGTTGCTCCTATCCCTTTTGTTGAGTTGCCTATGATTATCGGTTTGCCTAGCGCTGTTGTTATTTTGTCGCTCGTTGTTAATGTGGTTGTTGATATACCCGCATTTGCTGTTAATAAGCCCGTTGTGCTAGTGATGTTCATTGCGACATTAAACGATACATTATTCCCCACCGCTACTCCTGATTTATAATAGAAAAGAAGATTAGTGCCTTTTTGTATTAAAAAGTTAGATGTCGCAGAAGATGATTTCCATGCCCCTCCCGACACATAAGCATCAAAACCTAAATTAATATCATAATGAGCATAATTCCACATTTGAAAAACTGGATACCCATCTGCCGTCGTTATTGCCTGTATATGTGGCCCCGCGGGATCGCTCGCAGTTCCATATAACTCTAATCCGCCTGTTGCTCCTGTTCCTTTTGTTGTATTGCCTATGATTATTGGCATACCTGATGCTGTTGTTATTTTGTCGCTCGTTGTTAATGTTGTTGTAGTCATACCAGCAGTTGCCGTTAATATAGTTCCCGTTATTGTTCCAGCACTTGTTATGTTGTTTGAGTTCATATCCAAAGCACCATAAAACCGCATACCACCAGCATTGTTAAAACGGACGATGTCAGACGAAGCACTTTTATTATCCAAAAGTTTTGAAATATAAAGACCTGCTCCTTTTACATCAAATGCTACATTCGTGAATACATAACCCCTTTGGTTCGCGGTTCCGCTTGTAGCGGTATTTAGAGTAAATAAGAAATATTGATAACCGCCTGATGTCTGTGAAAAGAATATATATATCCTCCATTTTGGTTTAATATCCTCGCCCCATTATATGTTATATTTCCATCATTAATGATAGTTTGATTATTAAAATCGGCATTGTTCGTTAAAGTTAGATATTTTATCGTAGTGCTCGTCCCGTTGAATGTTTTACTTCCTGTTATGGTTTGGTCTGTTGTTAGTTTCACACAATTGTCATCCAGATATTGCCTATTTACCGCTTCATTCGCATTTTGTTGTGCTCCTAGATTAACAATCCGACTACTATTACAATCTAAGCCAGTAGCATTAACCACGAAACAATCGTCCCGCAATAATAAAACTTATTTTTTTCGCAGAAATTTCAAAGTTGTAATATGTTGCAGTTTTCATATCCAAACTAGCAATAGAACCGATATTACTGGTAGAATTGAAAACAATGAATTTGCCTTTTGTTGTTGAGTTGATTGAATTTCCCGTTATTTCAACACCACTGCTATATGTCTTAATTCCTGCTATGGTTTGGTTTCCTGTTAGTTTCACATTTTGCCCGTCTTTTGTATCAACATAACTTTTATTTGCTCCATCTGTTGAAGCGGAGGGGTCGGCTAAGTTTGTTATTTTGTTGTTATTCAAACTTAATGTTGTTCCAGTTGCAGTTATAATTAAAGTATTACCTGAATATAACTCTACATACGAACCAGTTATTTGTATTGGATACCAAGTCGCTGTTGCTGTTTTTTGTGCTGCAATCATTCCTATTTTTGTATCAAAGGCTATGCCAATACCATCAAAAGTAGTAGGATTGGACGAACCACTTACTTCTTAAGTTGATGTAAATTTTTTATTCCCTGCTATAGTTTGGTCTCGTTAGTTTAACCACCGAATTATCAAGGACTGAAACATCCACACCATCAACAAGATTCACATTTGTTATGCTTTGGCTTTTCATATCAATCCCCGCACTCGCATTTATTATACTGCTAAATGTCTTAATACCCGCTATAGTTTGGTCTCCTGTTAGTTTAACCACGGAAGTATCAAGAACAGAATCATCAACACCATCAACCAAATTTACATTCGTTATACTTTGACCTCCCATATTTAATCCCGCATTTGCCGTTATTAATCCACTCGCCGTTATTGCTTTCGCGGTTGATAAACCTGCTGTGTCAACCTCCAGAGCGGTGTCCCATGGAACAACATCCCCAATGGTACTCCCAACACCATATAAAATTCTAAATTTATCATTAACTTTCGCGATCGCAAAACTTGAACTCGCTAACTAGATTCCCATCCGTTAGAATCCATATAAGCATCAAAGGCCATACTTACACTACCATGCCCTAAATTGACTAACGAAAAAGTAGGATAATTGTCTTGTGATGTAATTGCTTGCATATGCGCACCACCAGTTCGGTCGCCATAATTACCATACAATTCCAATCCACCAGTAGCACCATTTCCCTTTGTTGCTCTACCTATGATTATCGGTTTCCCATACCATGTTGATATTTTATCCACGAAATCCTTATTCCCCGTTATTGTTTGGTCTCCTGTTAGTTTAACCACGGAAGTATCAAGAACAGAAACATCTACACCATCAACAAGATTAACATTCGTTATACTTTGCCCTCCCATATTTAATGTTCCCGTCATATTGAAAATTCCATCTAATCTTAGAAAAGGCGATGTTGTGTTTCTCCATTGCCCTGTGCAAAAAATAAGCAATTGATTGCTGTTGGGTGTGCCCGTTATGACTACATCCGTTAATTTATCTAATTCAAAGTCGCTTATATAACTTGAAGTTAATGTAGCAAATGAAGTATTGCCCAACCCATCTGTTTTTAATACTTGATTAGCCGTGCCGTCCGCTAATGGTAAATCGTATTCGTTATTAATTGACACATAACCAGTATCAGATATCAACAAAGAGGAGTTATTATTTCGCGATGATATTGTTATGTCGTCAGTCCTTGCTTGTATTGAGTTTGCTTCAATATGATCTCCATATAATACTCCATCATTTCTAAATTCTCATCCACTATAACAGAGCCGTAAAAATGATATGTCCATGGATTGCCCAAATGGTTCATATTTTAATAGAATTATTTTATATCGTAGAATATATAGTTAAAAAAATATGAATATATTCGGCCGATCGCAAGAACAGCAGTCAATAGATACTAAAACTATTGCAATCACTGCTACCCCGACATTAACAAGAAACATTCAAAATGCGTATGTTGGTCTTGACCTTAGGTCGTGGATGGAAAGTTCCACATTCACTACTCTTTGCACTGGCGGTTATGGCAGCAAAACAATATCTAATTTAGGATATGGTTATTTCATTAAAGTTGCTTTTCGCGGGTCTTTAAATTTGCCCGCCCCGACTGGAATAGGAACTCAGTTCTGGTTTCATAAAACGGACGGAACAAATGTTGATGACTTTTACAGCGAAGTGCTAAATTATACAACCGCCATTGAGTATAAGTCTTTTGATTGTATATGGCTAATTCAAAGATACGGAGTCCAAATGAAAATGATATGGTTAATGACTTGTCCAAATCCCGCTGATACCACCAATAATACAACAATACGAATTTCTGGAAATACGACTAATGAGGTTTTATTGACATATGCGACAGATGCTCCAATAACATTGGAAGTATATTATAAAACGGCATCTGCGGATTATGTCTTTTTTAAACCATCATATTTTAATATTGATGTGATGAGAGTCATAGCACTAACCGCCGCTTACACATGAAACCTGTCATACATATCTTTTAGTGTCGTGAGTTTGCCCTCGTGTAAAACATCGCGGAAAAACGTCTTATAATCTAACTTACCATATTTAAGAATAGGGCGTTGGTCTGGTGGTATGTGTGCATATCTACTCTCGTGCCATTTCTTCATATCCTCCTGCATTATGGTGCGGTCTTCCACTTTCATATACAAGAAATTAAACGGGTCTTTTGATACTTTCAAATGTGCCGTTATTATTTCATAGCAACTATATCCGCTCTCGGGCGGATTCCGCTTTGCTTTAATTGGTGTTTTCTTCTCATTTGGCGCTTCTAAAACTGGTAATTCTTTTTTTGCCAATTCTTCTCCTACGTTAGCCTTGATTTCAGTAATACCAGTTTCCTTCATATCACTTTCTTTAAAAGGCGTATATACTTCTATCTCATCAAAAACAACTTTCTTCAATGTATCAACAGAGGGTAATACAACTTCAACATTATCATCCTGCGGGGGTTGTTCGGGTCGGTATTTTTCGTAAAATGCGACAATTTCAGGTTTAAGCGATTTGCTTGTTGGCAGTTTTATGTCGCTACTTAAATGAGTCCATTTTTCTATCGCGTCTAAATAGTTTTGCTTAGTAGATAACATACTATATTAACTACGAGAAAAAAAAATTAGTCATGTATTTATTTATTTACGACCAATATTGAAACTCATCGTCGCCTTGTTCATCTACCCCAGAGCCAAAATCAAAATCAAATGTGTTACTTTTATGTAATCGCGTATATTATTTCTAATTGAGTGTATATTGATAGAAAACCTATATTTTCTATTATTCTTACCCCCCGATTGTTTTGGCTTATCAATCCCCGCGTGTTTAAGTTGAGTGTAGAAAGCACCTTTATGAAAGGCGGTTCCACTTTCTGAGCACCAAGTTTTGTATTTATCACATAGATACTGCGAATCCATCTTGATTTCTTTGTTTTCAACTTCGTCAAATCGCGCCTGGATAAATTCAATTATAAATTTAATCCCCTTTGGCAGATTGTGCATCTTTTGTTCGGTTTTGTAGGTTGTCTTGTAAGCCGTCATAACATTAATTTCTTCATATTTCCTCGTCGCGAAGTATTCAAAGGCACACCTCATAAAATCATCATTGCTTATTTCATCAAATATGGGCTTAAAATAATCCTTATCATCAGCATGTGCTCCACTTAATCTATGTAAAGAGTAGCGCCGATCACTACCTTTAATGTATAATGTGTTTTCATTGTTAGTATAAAACCAATACCTAGAAAAATGTTTTACTTTGTATTGCTTACTTCCTTTAGGCTCAACAATTTCATCTTTTTGGTCAATCTGACTTTTAAGATGATCGCTGTTAGTAAAGGCACCACCTTTCTCCTGCAACTCCTAAAATACTTTCAATATTTTATTGGCATATGCAACATTAAACTTTTCCATATAGCGGTTAAAATCTTTGATTACTACGTGGTTTTGTGAGCCTAAAAGTCGTTCCATAAACTTTGATAACAACCCTTTACCAGTTCCCTGGCACGAGAAGAATAAATGGCCTATACCACGGTTCTTATTCGGCATTTGGATCATATCTGCTTTGTGGTCTAAAAAGTTGTTATATTCTCCTTCGCCCTCAGTGAAGAAATCCGTTTTCAAATGTCTATATAAATGGCTTTCTTCAAAGTTGTATTTTGTTGCGACACTATCAAATGGCACATTGTCCAATGGAAAACCCATAAATAAATTCAATTTGTTTGAATATTTGATCGGCACACCCACTCGTTTTAGATATGGGTAAAACATAAAGTCGTCGTATCGTTTCACATTTCGCTTGAATATCTGTTTATGTATGAAATCCCCGCCAAATTGAGTATATAACCATTGTTTCGCATTGGTAAGTTTTTCGTTTCTTTAAAATCACCAAGTTCTTTTACATATTCGGGATTAGGCACATAACATTCATACTCTAATGAATGTTTCATAGCGCTTACGTCAACTTGCACATAATACTCTGTCTTTTCTCCCGTTTCTTCATCAATATCAAGGTTTAAAGTCATCGCACATTGCCCCCCACCTCTAGAAACTATGTTTATACATTTTAACCATTCGGTTAATCTTTCTACGCTTGCTACGTTGTCGCCACTATCTTCAAGATATACATTGTCTAAATCGCCAAAGTATTTAAGCCTCGGTGTATGATATGTTGCTATGTTTGCGGGAATAATTAAGCCTTCGTTCATATCTTTTATTTTGAGTGTCATATCAATGCCTAATGTTTCTTTGATTGCCGCCGAACATCCTGCCAAATCGTAATCTTTTTTCTCCAACATCAGTCCATCAAAACACAAGACACAGGTCTTTGGATTTCCAAAATATGAGAGCATCACTTGTAGGATACTATTTTCCATATCACATAGAAGTGTATTCATGAAACTTGCTTGATGGTTGAAGTTATCGCCCCTATCTATTCTCTTCTGTTTAATTCGTTCAAAGTCTTCCAAATGAGCGTTCGCGAATTGAGTATGTAGAGTTATCATTTCTTGTTTGAAATTAGTCAAAAACTTTATCTTTTTCGTCAAAGAGTTATAATCTTTATTTCCACCATTGATAAGCGACAGATAGATCTGTTTGACTTTGTCTCTATCTACGGCCACTTCCGCACCTTCTTTTCTTATCTTGAGTTTCATCAACATATCAATAGACTTCTCTCTATTTTTCACGTAGGATTGCAAATATTTACACTCAAAATTAAACTTTTGGCACAGGTGTAGTAGAATAACTGGGTGGGCATTTACCATGTCAATATCAACGTAGTAATCGCGTGCGATAGTGTGGCGTATCTCGCGCGGGATATTTTCTAAAGATAATGAACCAACCGCACAAAACCTTCCTTTTCCTTCATTTTGTCTATAATTGACAACTATCTTGTCGTTGAGAGAGTTTTGGAGATATTTTCTAATCAATGTAAATGGGTCAATTTCATCGTATCGTTGTCTCCATCTTAATTGTTTTTTGTAAGCTTCAAAATTATCAATAATATAGGCTAATTTGGTGGCGTTAAATGCTTCATCTTTCGTCAAAAACTTAGTATTCAGTGCCGCAGCGACGTCCATATTCTTTTGCATTTATTTTGTTTTGTCTCGCGTAATTATGTCTAAGGGTTTCCTTAATTATAATATACATAAGGCTAATCTTTAACAGGAATTAAATCATTAAGAACACTCAATAGAACGGAAAAAAATGTAATTTGTATGCTCCAGTCTCACCAGCCTTCACATAGAGATTAATTCAGGTGTTTTGACTTTCTTGATGAATGTATAAGGGTTTCCCGTCGTTTTACACTTATTTGTAATAGATTGTATCACCAGTATGTAAGTGCTATATTTTATGACTTGACTTGTAAAGTTATCTTTTATCAATGTTAGTTTATATCGCTTATTCTTGTCATCACGCCATATGGGGTTATATGTGCCTTTTATACTCTTACTAATCTCTCTTGCTACTTCAGTACTTTGCGCATGTGTCCCATCTGAAATATGAAACACATAATGGCCTCTGTCGCTTAACCCCACAAACTGCGCGATAACTACTTTAAACGCCTTATTCCATCCAGCCGCCTTATACTTCTTTTCAATAAAGTATTTTGTTATAATGTTAGAAATAGTCTTTGCCCCCTGTTTCTTGAATTGTTCTTCTTCGGCCTTAGCCTTAGCCTTAGCCGCTTGTTCAATTACCCGTTCACTTCCATATACTCATCTACTTTTAAAAACCGCCCCCATTCATCCATTAGTTCATGAATCTTGTCAGCCGTCGTTTGTTCAATTTTCTCTTTATAGTATCAATGAGTGTCGATATTTCGCCTATCTCACGGATTTTCCTGCCGTTAGACTTTATGGGCAACTTACCTTCACCCTCAACTATCCGTGGCTCATTCTTATTCACTCCTTTATCCTCTCTATTATTCTTTATGTATGCTATTTTTATAAATTCTTCCAATTTATCTTCTGCCTTACCTATTGCCAAATCATAATCTTCATCAAGTTTAATATTATATTTTTTTAAAAAAAATTTATATTCTTGTTTTAATTGTTTAATCGTGGCTTGAAGCGGGGGTATCTCACGTTTGTAATAACACATATAATGCGTCGATTGTAAAGTATGAACACCTCCTCTTGTCATATTGCCACACACACTACACGGCCGTGGTTCCATGTATTCTAATCCATCTTCATTTTGGCCATTTCTAACTTTATAAAAATGATTGTATGAACATGCCTCGCCCACATATACTACGTATCCTGTAGGCATCACCCCCCGGATAGCCGGTAAAAGGTAGACTTTTTTTGGTGTCAGGTGCACCTAGTTTCTTCCCATTATTTCAATATCGTTTGGCCGGATTTGACCTAATGCCATTTTAACCTTGGTCTGTTGCCGCTTTCTTTTGTGCGGTTTCACTGAGCTAATATAACGAGACATCATTCTCCTTTGGGGATTTGTGTTTGGTTGTATTACCGACTTTTTAACGCGCTATCTTCGGGATTTTAACAATCTTCCCCAATGGTATGGATAAGCCAGTGTAATTGGCTTACTACATAAGCATCTGTTTATGTTGTTTATGTTGTTTAATTCGCCGCACATTTCAATGTCTGCTGGTTTCCACATTCCTTTGTCTGGTTGGATTTCAGATAATATTTGTATTATCCGTGCTTCTGCCATTGTCTTCGCCATTTGTTTCCGCCGTTGTCTTATGTATTATATGTATAAGACTATTGTTATCTTTAACATATTTCCTTTTTGATTTTTTCTTTTGTAATATAACCGCCCTATTTTCATCATAGTATCGTTTGCTTGCGTTGCGATATACCTGCGGTTTATTCTTCGCATATTTCCTCGCGGCTAGTCTATGTGCCGCCTTTCTCTCCTCCTCTGTAAAATACTTTCTTGGTGGTGCCATTGTCGTGGTCTTATATATTACATTACATACCTTTAAACTTTAAATCAAATTCCCCCGCGGGGTTAATATACGGCCTAGTTAAGCCTTGAAAGCCTCTCCACATTGTCGCGGGGTGGTTACCTGCCGCGCCCGTCCTTCCTTTGTTTTAGCCACTCTAAAAAAAAAAGGGGGGACTTTATTGAAAAAATAAGGACACCGCCAAGCCGTATTCCCCTCTATTTCCTTTATGTTCTATATTCTTTATTTTTATTCAATACTAAGAGAGATTTTAAGTAAATAATAAATAAGGTAAGAGTAATAAGAAGAAGAATTATAGAGAAATAACCTCTCCTGCCCGTCCTTAAAAATGTCCCCTGTCCTTGTCCTTATTGTCTATGTGCCTATGCCTGGATGCCATGTGGCAACAGTAAATACAGGACTTCCGGAGCTGAAAAAAATAAAAAAATAAAAAAATTATTAATAATATTAATACATATTATCTTTTAACTATGTAAAAAAAGAATAATTTATTAAAAAAGTGTTGGAGGCGGCTGCATCAATTTCTGGAGAACACCGGCCCCTAGTCTGAAAAGCACTGGTTGCCACGTGGCAACAAACAAGTAGGCTACTTCAAGGCCTCGAAAATCAAGTCCGCTGCTTTTTTTTTTGCTGGTTTGCCGTTTTGTTTATGCCAGGCATGACACGTTCTGCCTTCACCGCTACACAGGGGCATGTCGGGGCCACAGGTGCCACAGTAATAGCTCGTGTAAGACGACTTGCTGACAGAAGAGGCATACAAACAAACACGACACCTACGCCTTTTGGGCCTCTCTATGCTATCATTATATGCTCTACCTGCCTCCTGTTTCTTTTTTGCTTTGTCCGACATGATTACTAGGGGGTACCTACGAAGTTCCATGCATTTTGGGATGATAGGTTGGGCAGGGGCATGGGGCTCAGAAGCGAGGGCATTGGCGGGTTGGGAATCAGGGGGTGCACCTTGCCTGAGGAGGGCTGCAGCAAGCACAGATTTGAAATACCCCGGCCTGTTGACGCCCTTCGTCATGTTGAGGTTGGCCAAGGACGACTGGCTTAAAAAAACAATAATGTTTGTAAGCGTTGGTGATAATGAAGTCCATCAAAATCATAAAATCGACCTTCTTCCAGTCATTCAAAATAAAAGACAAATTTGAGAGAGTTTGACCCGTGGCGTGCGGAATTAAACATATCAACCGCATTAAAAGCAGAACAATAAAGGGCCACAGCCTCGCACCTGGGGACACGGGGCACAGACTGACTAAAACGAGCATTACGAGGCTTTCCAGGCAAGGTAGTGGAGCAGGTAGCAATAATTTGCTGCTGGTTGTGGTCGTTTTGGTTGACTGCCAATAGCTTCACCCCCTCCTTTTCGCATGTTGCAGAAGCTAAATCGCCCTCCCCCCCCCCCCCCCCCCTTCTACTGTGTAGAAGCCGCACAGGAAAGCCCACATGAGCAGTCTTCACCATTCCAACAAAATCGACCCCCCTTTTCTTCATCTCGACTGCTGTTTTGCAAGAAGCGAACCAAGAATCGCCGATGAAAATGCGACCTGTTCCCCACCACGGCTTGGATAAACGAAGGGTAGTGGCCGTCGTGACTCCAAACTCTTTGGCGAACTCCTTGTGTTTATCTCTGTCCTTACCCTCCACTATTTCCATGGCGATACAGACCCCCGTTTCGACATCGCACGCTGTATGATATTCCCTTCCAACAGGGATTGGCTTACGGGGGACACACATTTGGCCAGGCATACCTTCCCCTGTATATTGACCCATGCTCTCATCGATAGTAATTACCCCCCCAGGAACGATTGCAGCCCTTGCCTTGGCGTCAACAGCTTCAGCGAATGCTCGAATTGGCAAAAAAGGATCATCATCAGTTGCAGGGGGGCCAGTACGTAGACATTTCAAAATGGTGTCGAAGCGATTCAGCGCCATATACTCACCAAAACCATCTCCTGGCAAGCCATCCGTCCCCTCACCCTCCTTGGGGGCCCAGTGCGACCTTCTTCGACCCCTGTCTGCAATGGAAATGCGTACCAGCAGCCCCAAAAAAAGCCAGAACTCCTCAGTGGACAATGCTTTTGCTAAACCATTATTTTGTTGTTTTGCAAGCTCCTGGTTGGTGAGCTGAAGGATGGATGTTAAAGCAGACATGGGGAAAAAATGAAGAAAGTGTCTACAAACAGGAAAAACAAAAAAATAAAATAAAAAATTTTGGCAATCACGCAAAATAATGCACGAAAGCGGACACCATGATGACAAAAAAAAACAAACAAAACAAAGGGAGTTGAAATTAATTTTCATTACATTATTTCTCTGCAACGACATAACAATATTAAAAAAAAAAACCAGACACATGTAAAAAAAGTGTATGGGGTATGGATGCAAACTGGAATAAGAAAAACAAAACGAAATGGCAAAGAAAGAGGAGGGGGGACGCGAGGGGGGAGATGTCAAACTTCTCGTCCATCGTAGACTTTGCCTTGTGGCGAGGACGATCTGCTCCCCAGTCCACTGCCTGGGGACCCACTTTCCAGTCAAAGCCCTTCCCCAACACATTTTGTTTCTCCTCCTCCACTTGCTGGGCTGTATAGGGGCTGGGGTTAAGAAAGGGAACAGCCTCATCCTCACCTCCCTCCTCCTCCTCCTCTTTTTCCTCACCCGCCTCATCCAGATTCTGTTGCTGTTTTTGTTCCTCCTCCTGTTCCTCCTGTTTTTCTTCTTCATCCTCCGAAACCTCCATCTCCACCTCTTTCTCCTCTGCATTCATGAACTTCAAACTCGACCCTGCCTGCCCAGGCTCTGGCTTCAAATGCTTCGTGAAGAAGTAATAATCCTTGCCATCAAAACGCAGCGTGGTTAAAGCTTTTTGGTTTTTTTTTTCTTTTTCTGTCAACACCCCCAAAGCCACAATGTCCTTAAAGGTGGGATCGCTAAATTTCTTTTTTTCCCAAGCCCTCCCCAAGCGCACAACAGGGACTGAAAGGGTGTCTCCCACCTCCATCTTTTCCAAAAAAAAATCGTTATGTGGTGAATTTACGTGGAAAAAGTGCACTGGGAGGGGTCACCCTTCAATAGAAAAAAAAAAACTTCAACTAAAAGTTTTGTTGAGAAATTTTACGTCGCGCTTGTTAGGGACTTTTCCAACAGTTTTCTAGCGTTTTATTCATGAAAACAGCCACGGTTTAGTCGTGAGAATTTTTTTAAATTAGTACTGAAAAATTGTTGCCACATGGCAACAAATGTAGCCACATGGCAACGCCAGGCACATAGACATTATCTTAATGATTTAATAAAAACAGAAGTGTCCCACCCCCCTTCCTGGCTCCGGCAGACTAAAAAAAAAAAAAAGAGCACTTTTTTTAGGACGCCATCAATAAGCCTCATTTTTATAAAATAAGCACTTCTGTTATATACTACAAAAAATTGTACTTGTTTTATAAAAAAAGGACTTTTTGCCGAAATCAACATTAAGAGAGATTATAGTGAAATTCGTGCTACTATTAAAAATTGATAAATATTGACGCAGAGATAAAACCCAAAAAAAAAGAACTTTTTTGTAAATTTTTTTTAACTTTTTCAAACTTTTTTTTAACATTTTTGAGAAAAAAAATGAAACTTTATAGAAAAAAATAAGCACCTCACCCCAAATTTTAAGGGCACCTAGAAAGACTTATTTTACCATAATTCGTCTTACTCCGCATTACACTCCTTGCAATGGTATTTTTGTTTCTTATGTTCGCATTTACGCATAGCATTGTCCTCTCTACACCTACAACATTCACAAGTCTTCAACCTTCTCCCCTTGTCATTCAAAAATTGTGCCGGTAGTCTCCAACATCTACACTTACCGCACTTCTCGTGTTCGACTGCCTCTGTTATTACCCCTCTTATCATCCCTTTTATATATCGTTTGTAAGTCTTTAACATATAAATCAATAAGATAATATCGTTATGGCTGAGCCGGTGCCACCAATTTTTGGACGACGGGAGCACTTTTGCCGATTGTCCAAGGAGAAAAAGCAAAAAGCAAACTTTTGTGTGTAATCCCCCTCCTATCCCCCAACACTCACTTCGTGAGTGTCCTCCCCCCCTTTCCTCCCCCATTTGGGGTGTGATCATTTATGTATTCGCGACTTGTCCAACCGCAAAGTATTAAACAAGCCTTAAAAACATAAAACAACTAACATTTGACATATAGAAAATATACATAGAAAACAAAAGGTGTCAAATGTTTAACATGAATTTATCTAACTAAGCACATTAAGAGATTTTGACGAAAAGACACATAAACCATATACACGCAGTTTATATATATTTTTATGAAATAAAAATATGGTTTGTGTGTCTTTTCGTCAAAATCTCTCTTAATGTGCTTAGTTAGATAAATTCATGTTAAACATTTGACACTTTTTTTGTTTTCTATGTATGTTTTCTATATGTCATATGTTAGTTTTTTATGTTTTTAAGGCTTGTTTAATACTTTGCGGTTGGACAAGTCGCGAATACATAAATGATATATATATATATAGAAAGAGAGAGAGAGAGAAAGAGAGAGAGAAAAAAAAAGGGGGGGGGGGAGGTAACGAGGGAGAGAAAGCTAGACACATACATAGAGAGAGAGAGAGAGAGAGAAGGGATTTGTGTGTGTGTGTGTGGGAGGGGGGGGAGAGGGGGGGGGTGGAGGAGGGAGGTAACGAGGGAGAGAAAACTAGAGAGAGAGAGAGAGAGAGAGAGAGAGAGAGAGAGAGAGAGAGATACAAGCAGTTACCGCATAAGTTCTAGAGGGGGGGGGGGGGGAGAGGGGGAGATATATATATATGTATATATATATATATATAGAGAGAGAGAGAGAAAGAGAGAGAGAGAGAAATATATATTACCTCATAAGTTCTTGAGAAGGGGGGGGGGGGGGGGGGGGGGGGAGGGGGAGGGAGGGAGGGAGAGAGAGAGAGAGAGAAATATATATTACCTCATAAGTTCTTGTCGAGGTCGTGTGTCACACCTTTGTATGTATGTATGTATGTATGTATGTTAATATGTATGTATTTATGTATGTATGCATGTATGTATGTATGTATGTATGTTAATATGTGTGTATGTGTATGTATGTATGCATGTATGTATGCATGTATATGTATGTATGTATGTATGTACGTATGCATGTATGTATGCATGTATATGTATGTATGTATGTATGTATGTATGTATGTATGCATGTTAATATGTATGTATGTATGTATGCATGTATGTATGTATGTATGTATGTATGCATGTATGTATGTATGTATGTATGTATGTATGTATGTATGTATGTATGTCTGTTGTATGTATGTATCTATGTATGTATGTATGCATGTATGTATGTATGTATGTACGTATGTATGTATGTATGTATGGATGTATGGATGTACGTATGTACGTATGTTGGTATGTTAATATGTATGTATGTATGTATTTATGTATGTATGCATGCATGTATGTATGTATGTATGTTGGTATGTATGTTGGTATGTATGTATGTACGTATGTACGTATGTACGTATGTATGTATGCATGCATGCATGCATGGGTACCAACTCTTGGCTAAAAACCCTCCAGCCTACATATATAAATACATACATTACATACATACATACATACTTACATACATACATACATATACATACACGCATACACGCATATATACATGCATGCATGCATGCATGCATGCATACATACATACATACATACATACATTACATACATACATACATACATACATACATACATACATACGTTCGCACGTACGTACGTATATACATACATACATACACATACATACATACATTACATAAATACATACATAGATACATACATACATACATACATACATGCATACATACGTTCGCACGTACGTACGTATATACATACATACATACATACATACATACATACATACATACATACATACATACATACATGCATGCATGCATACATACATACATACATACATACATACGTACGTACGTACGTACGTACGTGCATATATATATATATATATATATATAAATATATATATATATATATATATATACATACATCTCTTATCATTACCTTTCCGGATGCTGCGGCAGCAACAGCGGTGATATATACATACATAGAAACATACATACATACATACATACATACATACATACATACATACATACATAACATACATACATACACATTACATACACATACACATTACACATACACATTACATACACATACACATTACATACACATACACATTACATACACATACACATACACATTACATACACATACGCATTACATACACATACACATTACATACACATACACATTACATACACATAATGGATGGATGGATGGATGGATGGATAGATGGATGGATAGATGGATGGATGGATGGATAGATAGATAGATAGATAGATAGATGGATGGATGGATAGATGGATAGATAGATAGATGGATAGATGGATAGATTGATAGATGGATAGATAGATAGATAGATAGATAGAAGATATCTATCTATCTTCTTGCGCAAGCTTACGGTGCTCAAAACACTTGGACTAACGGCTTGAACGGCTTCCTTTTCTTTCTCTTCTTCCTTGTCCTCCTCAAGACCCCACTCTCCATTTTGCCTTTTTCTTCAAACCCCTTGGAGAATATTTTGCTCATGTCCACCCTTACGAAGATCCTTCGAGCCTCCTCGAAAAGAAGAGTCCAAAAGTGCACGTCCATCAGGACTATAAGTCACAACCCGGCATTGTCAACCCGGATTCGACCCACAGTGTTGACGCCGAGACATACTCTCATTTCGTCCAAGAAGTGCCCCGAAAGAACCAATCGAAAGAAGAAAGCACCTGATTTTGCCATCAACACCAAGCGTATGGAAAGACATTGAAGAAGAACTCCAATCCGCCCTCCCTCTCATCCTCCCCTTCTCTCTCATCCTGCATTCCGTCATAGCCGTCCAGTGTTGCATAGCCCGGGCTAGGTCCCTTCGGGGGTTTAGGCCTTTACACAATGTCATCAT
>WBZZ01001323.1:145000-150000 GCA_019918135.1 Paulinella micropora
AGATTGGGATTCCGGTAGCAACGGCCAAAGTGCTGCTAACGGTGGGACAGAAGCTGCGGAAAGGCATGAAAAAGCTGCTATGGGCCAGAATGATAGATTTCAAAGTGTTCGGGCAGGTGTACAAGTGCTGCGGTGATCCCGATGGCGGCGAGTCTGCTCAGCTGATTAGGATACCAGATGACACAAGGGAGAGGCTCTTTTCGATAGCCAAGGTGGAGCTGTTGCTCAAAAGCGATCCCAACGTCGCCGCCCACAAAATCGATTCCTACCGCAACCTCGTGTTCACAGCTTGTGAGAAGCTGCACGCCTCTGTCCATCCGCACCACGCCGAAGCAAAAGTTGTAGCAGCCTTGGAAGCCTACACGGTGAAAAGCGAACGTGGCGAGGCAAAAGAAGTGAGGATCGAGGATTGTGCCTTGCAGTCCTGTGTTGTGCGAACCTACGACTCAGGCGTCCGCGTGACGGTGGAAGCTCGCAACTTGTCTTTCGCTTCCTTCGTCAGTGTCGACCTGCCGAAAGTAGGCAGGATGGTGAACAACCACAAGTTGGACTACGCCTGCGAGCTGACCGACACCTTCATCACCATCGTACTGAGAAGCGAGCAGTTGCCAGCGAATGCCTTGGAAAAACTAACGGCCTTACGTTCTCTTAAGAAGGCTCACCGGAATGCCACTGTCGAAGTGCATACCTTGTACGGATGCCAGTCGCAGGTCCTTCCGTTAAGCCTTCCGGACGTTGACTCGTACACGGGAATCCGACCTTCGGTTGCCAAGCTCAGCCCGAACGACCTTTTCCGCCAGGTAGAGAAGAAGGAGTGTGTGTGAGTGTGTGTGGGGGGGGGGGCCAAAAGAGGATAACGGCATTTACAAGAAAAACCTTTCAGATAATAATGCATGCATGAAATCTAACGTCGTTTTTGATTTTTTTAAAAACACCCCTGCCAACGCATATACACGCACGCACACAATCGCAAGAGACAGCAAAGCAACGATGCACACACAGAAAAGCAGTACAGCGACGCGACAGCAGAACAATCAGGCCCTAGCTTTCAGGCCACTAGGTCGCACGTGCATGCTAAGTTCATAGTACGTATACTACTGAGTCTAGTAAGCAGCTTCTTAGCGCAGTAGACGGGTGGTAAAAGCGGTTTTGCAAGTGACGGCATGGGGTTCTGGCTCGTGCTACTCCTTCGGTTACTACTACAGTAACTACTAACTACTACTGATACTACTAACTACTACCTACTACTGCTACTACTACTACTACTACTGCTGCTGCTGCCGCTGCTACTACTACTACTTTTACTACTACTACTACTACTACTACTACTACTACTACTACTACTACTACTACTACTACTACTAGTACTGCTGCTGCTGCTGCTGCCGCTACTACTGCTGCTACTAGTACTACTACTACACTGCTACTACTACTACTACTACTACTACTACTATTACTACTATTACTACTACTACTACTACTTCTACTGCTGCTGCTGCTACTACTACTACTACTACTACTACTACTACTACTACTACTACTGCTGCTGTTGCTACTACTGCTACTACTACTACTTACTACTACTACTACTACTACTACTACTACTACTACTACTACTACTACTACTACTACTACTATTACTACTCGTTCGAAGGCGCGCTCTTCGAGAGTTTTCCAATCTATGCCACACTGTCAGTTGAAGCACACGAGGTTTGCTCAGAACGAAGCGTGATTTACTGTTCCCTGCGGTTAGTAAGGGTGAATGTCTCATGGCATCTTGCTGCAGCTTTTCAGGCCTTTAAGCCACTCTAAGTGTTCCGACAGTGGTCAAAGAAATCCGACCACTTTGACTGTATCGTTCTTCACCTAAACGATGACTATCTATGAAAAGTTGTGAGAATGAAAAAGTAATTAGTTCGCCCGGAATTCTCCGTATTTTACGAGTGGCCTGAATCTGGGGTGGCCGGAATACCTGGACTGACATTATATTGTGGCTTGCAGGCGGCTCTTTTGTGCGTGCTGAGCCATGAAGATGGTATGTGACCACAAGCAAACTTGCAATCATTACCAGTATTCTATCAGATTTGCATCATCCTTTTTACATAATCTGTTTCCCTTTGTTTATGAGGCTTGTCATTGTGGCGATGGTGCATATATGTCTGCTGTTTGATGTTTCGGTGGATGAATGTACGCGGGTATGTATGTATTTGCACAAGCATATAATAGAAATGTTTCCAAGTATATGCGTACATATGTATGTGATATGTATGGAGACAAGTGTATGTATGCATGTGTGAATGCATTGGAATATATATGTATCTTGTATTAATAAATGCAGACATGCATGTATCGATGCATAGATGCTACATAAGCGTTTTTAAACTAAGCCTTCATTCCACCTAGCATGATACCCGCGCACGTTAGAGCGCAGGCGTATCGTGAATGCATTTGTGATGGGTTACATGTGAACGTTGCAGATACCAAAGAAGTGGAGGACGTGCTGTGTAAACTGCTAGCGCTGGCGTGTGAGAAAGGACCAGATTTATCCATCTTGAGGAGAGACCTTGCTCAACTTGCAGTCAGAAATGGCGGCCTGCAATCCCACGACTATATGCAAAAAATAACTGAAATTATGAATGCTCTAAAGAAAAGGCCGATTGACGTACCGGCGTTCCTCGACCTTGTTGACACCGGCATCTTTATCACGGGGTTCGCATTCCTACCAGCGGCAACTTATGGCCTCTTTGTATATTGTCAAATTTTGCCCTGTTTTATTATTGGCGCTTTCTTGGGTGACATTTCAGGAATTTTTGCGGAAGCGGCGTACGAGCCTGTACATCAGTTTCACGATTTTCGACGAAAAAGGTGGAATTTGGAAACTTGGGAGGATAAGCTACTTGGCTTGGTTTTACTCAGTGGTGCAAAAGAAGTGAGCGTTGATCAATGTCAGGCACACTTTGCAATGGAAGCATCCATTCTAGCCGCCATTAAGAGACATTTGCAGAAGAAATCATCAGACACTGATGTGGAAAGGGAGTTGGAGCGGGAAATGAGGAAATGGCTCGAGTTGCTCGAACGAACGAAATGGCTTGAGTTACATCCAGGGTGGCTTGTGACCCAGTCGGGACTCGAACTCTTCAGTCAAGACTACATTTCCGTACTCCCCGAAACAGATCCGAAACCTCCTGTTCTGGTCTATCCCGATTGTCGGAGTTACTTTGTAGCTGTCGCCTTGATAACCAGATTGTTTTACGTGCATAAGCTACGTCTGCTTCTGAGTAACCGATACGGCGTTCTTGTCACCGGTGTATAAAAACAGGCAAGTCAACCCTCGTAGCTGAGCTGTGCCCACAGAGCCAGCAAAAGATCGTCCGAGGCAACCTGTCCGCTACTGCAAAGACCAGCTCCTTAGCGCTCTTCCCGCTCCTTGGCCTGCCCAAAGTACCAGTCTGGGATTTCCCTGGCTGGGACGAAAACCATGAGACGTCATGTGAGTTGCACCGGGTGGGGCTGCAGTTTGCGCCCGCAGCGATAGCCGTGATCGGGTACAACCAAGTCAACCAAGCAGCGAAGCAATTGGTCCAGTGCCTGCGGCAGGAAGGCTTTGGTACTTCGCCCTTAGCTAACAGCAACGTGACTCAGGCCATGCTGTTGTGCCTGAACCGAAGTGACGAAATCGTGGCCGAAGAATTAGTGAATGATGGCGGATACCCTGAAGAGAAACGTTTCCTGAAGTCGCGCCCTGAAGAGAAACGTTTAACTCCAGGGTTCATCGCTTATCTGAGCAAATTAGTCCAGAAGCAGCGGGACGACGTTCTTTCTGAAGAGCTGGGTCTTCAGAGCCCGACCGGACCCGAAGCCACGATGAAAGTTTGGATGACTTCCTTCAAGCCCTACGCAAAGACCACACTTGGCCTTCTGTGTATCTCACGCCATGACCTGTTCGAGGTTGGGATCAAATCGACCACCCATGTTTTGCTTTGGCTGGCGGCGTACGTGGCCAAGAACAGGCTCAGGATCGGGGGTTCTGAAACCGAATCCAAGGCAAACATGGAGTGCAGACAGCTTTTCTTTGAGCTGCAGCCAAAGCCCACCAACTTATGGGATGGGCTCATAGGGTCTAGGACCTCAGAAGCAAGCTTCTCACAGGTTTCTCTTGAGAACCTCGCGCTAAGATTATTTCGTCCTGTCAAACTAGCGGACCTACAAGGTATGGACTCCCGTCTGAAGAAGCACGGTCTCTGTCTCCAAGGTGATGCCAAAACAAGTGTCTTCAAGGTGCTGTCGTGCGAATGGTTCGGATCTCGCTACTATGAAGACGAGCTGCGGCTAATGGCGCAGCAAATTTTGCTCCAGAATGGGGAAATGCTGCGTACCCAGCTGAAGCAGGATCCGGATCGAGTCGCACTTACTGCTCTTGAGCGCTCGGTCACACAGCCATCATAATATACATGAATCGGTGCATTCATTCATGCGAAAATGTATATATTCATGCAATATGCATGTATAGTTGCATGTGTAGATGCATGCATAGATGCATCGATGTATAGATAATAGGTTGGTGGATGGATAGATGGATAAATGGTAGGTACATAGGTAGTTAGTTTACCAAATAGATAGATAGATAGATAGATAGATAGATAGATAGATAGATAGATATATAGATAGATATATAGATAGATAGATAGATAGATAAGATAGATAGATAGATAGATAGATAGATAGATAGACAGATAGATACATAGACAGATAGATAGACAGATAGATAGGCAGACAGATAGATAGATAGATAGGTAGATAGATAGATAGATAGATAGATAGATGGATAGATAGACAGATAGATGGATAGATAGGTAGATAGATAGATATATAGACAGATAGATAGATGCATACATACATACATACATACATACATGCATACATACGTATACATGCATGCGTTCATACATAATGCATATGCATTGATACATGCACACTTAAAATGCGTACACTCATACATG
>WBZZ01001323.1:155000-172529 GCA_019918135.1 Paulinella micropora
TCAACACGTTGTACGTAAGCGACGGGTCTGACGCGAAAGGTACGCGGGCAGAGGCAGAAGTGGAGGGTCGTACAGCCAAGAAGTCACGGGTTGACGATAACACTCAGGGAAGAACCTTGCACTTCCGCCTCAATTATTAGGTGCTTATCTGGTCCTGGAAGTTGCAACCCGACACGGACACGCAGCTGTTGATGGGGAACGCAGACAGTTTACACACTATAGTGTTGAGCACCGCGGTTCTATCCAGCTCCGCTAGCCTAACGATCTGCATCCGTGCCAAGGATGACGACGCAACGCCGATCTTCACGAGCGAGGGGCTGACGTTAGCCTGGCGGCTGGCACAGCCCTTAGACCCTGGAGGGGAAAGAATGCAACCAGACACGGACCTGGAGTTTATCACAACCTCGAGCGAAGAAGAAGAGGAGGAGGACGACGAGGACGACCAGGACGACCAGGACGACGACGGAAAGGGGCCAGCCAACAATTTAGCAATGAACAGCCCAGAAATAGCGCGCGAGGCTCAGGAGCAACAAGAAGAGCCTGTCTTTGGCCAGGATGATGAATCGTTAGTAGCCAAGATGTTGTCGTTATCTAGAATGTCTAGAAAGAAAGTTTCAAAATGGAGCAGCCAAGCCCAAGCGCGCGAAGCCAAGTGTGAAATGGATTACGTAGATCACAAAGAAGACGAATATGACGAGGCGATTGACAATATCGAAAACGCTGGACGGTCAGATTTTCTGTCATGGGACAAACTGCCTGAAACCCAACCCAAGATCGGACACGTAAAAATCGTACTGCACACTCCGACGTCGTCGCGCCGGCACTATTTAATCTTGGACTGCGTCAGAGCCCGAAAGGTTTCCATCATTTCTTGCCAAGAAAATAGACGGGGAGTGCTGGTCGAATTTCGCAACGCCGAGGTTGACACGTTTGACCCTTCTCCGGGTTGCAAAATAACCATAAGGACCCGCGAGCCTATTCCAGACTCCTTTGACAAAATCTACGCTAGAGTGACGTGCCCCCTGAACGTTGACAACTTACGTGATTTGTTGATGGCACCAAAGTCAAAACAACCTGCTCCACCAACGCTGCCGGATAACATTAGGCGTTTGCGCGCAGACATCGGAAAGGTGCTGCAGAAGGAAAGGAAATTATTACGAAAGGAAAAGGAAGTTTTGTTCAAAACGCAGCTTGAATTTTGGCAGCAGCTCTGTAATCGAACCTTGGCTGAGAAAAGCGCAAGCGAACGGGCAAAAGAGTTGGAGAGAAGAGCCGCAGAAAAAGAACGGGCAAAAGAGTTGGAGAGAAGGGCCGCAGAAAAAGAACGGGAGAGAGGGGGAGGAGAAAGATTATGAAAAGAAAAGCAAAAAGGATTAATAAAGCAAGCGTCTCTTTCCCTCCTCGGTTTTTTTTTTATTTCTACCAGATTAAAAGGAGCACTTGTTTTTTTTTTCTTCCGCAACATAATTGCCCCGGAGGCGACCACAACCCGTAAAAATGCTCTTTTTTTTTTGCAACGCGCACATTTTTTTGTTGGGGGGGGGGGGGGAGAGGGGGAGGCGCGTTGTGAGGGTGGGGGACAGGGGTCCCTTTCTTTCGCAGGCAAATGCGCGCCCAAGGTGTTTGCTTTTTGTTTGGTTTCTTTTGTCTGAATAAAAAAGGAGCTTCCAACAACCAAAGAAGGCGGGGGGGAAGAGGGGAAGGGAGGACGGGTACAAGGAAGTTTCTTTTGGCAGGGATAGGGTTGGAAGGGAATAGGAGGGAGAATGCGTTGAGTAACGTTATCTACCCGGCAGGAGTTACTTAAGGGGACGACGATGACGGCAAATACGAAGGCGATGACGGCAAATACGAAGGCGATGACGGCATATACGAAGGCGACTCGGGCGCGATTGCCGGCGATGATGTCAAAGCCGACCCGGGCGCGCCGATTGCCGGCGATGATGTCGAAGGCGACCCGGGCGCGCCGATTGCCGGCGATGACGGCTGGTACGAAGGCGATCCGGGGTGGTACGCTGAGGAGGAATCGTACAAGACCCCTCGGTTGGCAGGGCCCGGCCGTGTCCTTGTCCGCGCCGGCTCGCGTAAACAATCCAAGCACTGCTCGAGCAATTGTCTGGGAGTTTCCGACCCGTAGCTCTCAACTTCCACGAGCCAGTCCTGCGCGTCCGCCGCGTTCGCGGGAGTCTCGACCGTGACGGCCTGGCTGTTCTGCGTACAGCGCAAACACGCGGTGCAGTGCCATGGCCGGGCCACCACGACGGTACAGCTATCCTCCACGTCAAAAACTCCGGCGGGGCAGCAGGCCCACACCTCGTACCCGACGTCGCCCGTTAAACGCATCTTGGACTCCAGCCTCGGCGTGATCAGGCCCTTCTTGAAAAGCCCGTTCATGGCGGCCGAGCCCTTGGTAGCCCAACATTTTAGGTGCAGGCTCTCGCCCGGCAGCAGGTACGCTAGCACTGTCCTCAGACCCGGCGCCAAAACAGCGCGCCCCCCCGCGACTATGCGCAGTTCCTCTAGGTAGACCGGCCGGACGCCCAACGCTTCAAGCAGCGCCTCGAGCTGTTCGTCGCAGAACAGCCCCGCGTCACCAGACGCGGGCCCCAGCTCCACGTGCAGATCGTCGTCGAGCGCCAGCGACAATGACTGCAGTACGCGCGCGTAAAGCTCCGGCTCGCGCTCCCGTAGCAAACGCCGCCACTCCGAGTCGTCGAGTCGGGTTGGGCGCGCGGCGTCGGACACGGCGCGCAATTCTTCGCAGGTCGGTGCGTGGCGGTTCTTATTTCAGCGATGAGCTCCAGGTCGGTGCGTGTGGTAAACTGGGAGGGCAACGTCCGGTCTAGCGGGAGCACCTCCATGTCCCGCAACCGGTTGGTGGGCATCTGGATCTGCACGTGTTTCAGTGTTTGCAGAATATCTAAGTTCCCGCAGAAGCCGACGGGCTTTTCGTTGCCATCACCGCCCCATTCCGCGTAGGTAATGCGGAGCGTAAACGTGTGGTCAATGGCTTCTAGCAACGCTTGTGGTAGCAACATGGTCTGTACGTTCCGTAAAGCAAACAAACCGGCGTTTGGCCGCGGGGGCGAGGGCAGCTCTTGCACAACGACCTCTTGCAACGCGCGCTTGATTTCGTCCGTGCGGTATGACGCCCAGGCCGCGTTGATCATTACACGACGACTTGTCGCTTTCTTGGTGACTTTTGTTTCCATTTTTTTTTTTGGTGCTGTGTCTGTCTCTCTTTGCGTAGGTGTCTTTTGTAACCTCCTCTCCTCAACCCCCCCCCCCCCTTTTTTTCCCTCTCCCTTTCTCCGTCCCTCCCCCTATCCCTCCCTCACCAAAAAAAGTATCTATTGTGGCGTGTAAGCGCCAAAGACCGGTGATGCCAAACAAAGAAAAAGACCTTGTCTCCTCTCGGCTTCCCCTTCTCCGCCCCTCCCCCCTCTCCTCTAACTGTCTGCTCTCTCCATCCTTGCTTCTTCTGGTTGCTACACACACACACACGCGTGCGCCAGCGCCTTGTCTTTTTTTCCTGTTGGAGTGGAAGCGAGACGGGAGACGGGGGGGGGGGGGGGGTGGGAGAGGGGGTATACTAAGGAGGCTAATGTATTGAACTACCAACCCAAAATCTATTCGGCAGGCCTCCTTCACCCGGATAGTTTCTTTTTTTGCTTTTTTCACCAAGCAAAACTGTTGGTTTTTTTTTTAATTTTTTTGGTTTTAGTGCGGGTCGTTAAGAATGGCGGACTGGTCCAGAAACAAGTGCTGGACCCCGCCAATTTCTCGCAAGCGCCATCGTAGTCTATGGAGCCACGGCTTGGGGACTGGCTGGCAGAATCCAGTTTGAATTGATTCGGGAAGTGGTTGCAAGGCCCAGTGGCGATACTCGAACGAACCAGTCGACGACCGTGCCATGACCGATCGCTGCAGTAGCACGCCCTGCTCGGCCTGTGCGAGGCCTTGGCGGCACAATTCTATCCACTTGCAAGACACGTCGCGGTAGCACAGCACGCACAGACGGTTTGGGGTTATGCCCCGCAAGAGACTGTAGCTCTCCGTAGCCATCTTCATAAAGCTGGTTATATCGTCGCCGTCTGCCTGCGTGCGCATGTACTTTAAAAAGTTGTTTTCGTTGGCTCCTGGCTTGAGCATGAATGTCTCGTAGTAGTTGTAGATCCATAATTCTTCGGCGGATAACTGCATCAACAGCGGGCCCGGTGGCGTTTTGGCAGGTCTCTTTTGCAACGGCTGCGAGTATGCCAAGCACTCCTTGCCTCGCTTGCAAGAAAACCAGTCCAAGAACGAAACGCGTAAGTTAGAAGACTCCGTGGCCGCCTTCAGCCGCGGCAGAAACTCTAGCGGCCGATTGATGACCTGCTCCTGCAGCGCCGCCTGCCCGTTCCCATCTTTGCAGTAGCCAGCCAGCCCCGCAACCCCGCCCTGCACGTACAGCACGGGCGCCGGGCGCAAGAGCTTGAGGTAGGTCAGCGCTAGATACTCTGGATCGCTCATGACATTTTTTGCGGAGCCGAGTTTGTCAAGAATTTTAAAAAGACCGTGCCAACACTGTAATCTTCCCTCCTCTACCCCCTGTTCTCCACCTCGTTTTCCCCGTCTCGTTGCCTTCTCTCACTCGCTCCCACTTTTTTCATGTCCTCCCTCCCCTCCCCTCCCCTCCCCCCCCCCCCCCGCCTTTTTCCTTTCTGTTCCCTCCCCCCCCTACCCCTCTCTCTCTCTCTCTCTTTTTCCCTCCCCTCTCTTCCCCCCCCCCCCTTCATTTCCCTTTGTTTTTTTTTCAAATGACGCTGCTCAAGTTCCTGCAACAACTGAGCGTCGACGTCGATCAGATCTATTTGCGCTTGGCGGCTGACTGCGAAGGTCGCGGCACGGAAATAGCTAGTGACCGCAAACATCAGTACGATGGCGCGCTCCTGTTCCTCGAACGTCGGCAGGACGATGTTTGTAGGGAATACACTTTGACCGACACGAACGATGATGATGACCACGCTGGCGTTTGTCAGGGGGGGCTGCCCGCCACGGCGACGACCAGCTCTGGCAGATTCGTCGGTCTGCTCAAGTCCGTGCAACCGCGGGACTGGGGCCACGCGGAAGACCTGGCGGGCCTTGCCGCTGCGGTCTCCGCCCTTGACGAGCTGCGCGCGAAATTGGCTAATCAGCTTACTTTGCTGCAAAGCGAGGGCGATTCTTGTGTGGTGTGCTTCGGGGAACCTGGCCGCGACGAATGTACAGACCTAGTACGGCTTGTCCCCTGCGACTACGCGCAGATATGCGCGGGTTGTGCCGCACTGCTTGTCAACTGTCCGCTCTGCCGCACTGCCATAGATGCTGGCGCGGGCGAATGGAACCCCTTGGCATAGAAGGCCCTTTGTCGGATCGTTCGGCAGAGTTTCCAGGGCTCCCTGAAAGCGTGGTCCCAACGCTGCAACCAGACAGTTGCCGGCGCGCCCACTGTCGCCAGCAGGCCCGCCATACACAGCACCGACGGCACGGCCCCCAGCCGGAACGTCACGTCGCCGCCCTCAACAGAGTATGCACCGCACAGTGCCAGCTCCAGTAACGTCTGTGTCCGGCGTCGGTGCACTGGCCTCGGCTCGGAGAGCAGGAAAAAGTCTAGCAGCACGGGCGAACGCACGAAAGCAGCGGCCGCGGCCCAGTTCTCGTGGGACAACCGCAGCAACTCCGCCGCGTCGGCCAGCGCGGCCAGGACGCTGGTGCGCTCCAGTTGCAACAGACAGGTGTCAATCGCAGACACAACAGCAACGGCGCACGGGAAGTCAGGACCCTCTCGCACACATTCGCTCAACCCTAGTAGGTCTAGTACTCTGAACAACAGCGCCTCATGCGGGGGCTCCGTTCGTTTGTGCCACAGAACATTTGCGACGCCGAGCCAGCTAATGAAGCAGGTAGAACTGACCTCTGCTGGCAATAGCGGACGTGCCAGCACGATCTCGGCTACACGCACCGCAGCGGCGGTGCGCCGCGCGCACAATAATGACCTTACTATGCTGCGTCTGGCCGCTGCTGGAGCCCTGGTGTCTGTAAAAAAGACCACAACGGCTGCAGTGCCTCTACTGACCGCTCTTCTTGTGACAGAGCACAGAACAGCGACCACAAGCTCGCACACAGCGGCGCCGTGTTTAGAGGGCTGCCTGCGCTGAATGCACGGGCCGAGAACTCTGTGCGCAGGTGTGCGAGAACTTCCTGGACGGACCCGGGGCGCTGGCGCGCCAGCGCCCCGAGCACCGGCGCGTAGGCGCCCCGAAGTCCCCCGCTCAAGCACAGGTACGGCAGATGGTTGCTGCGCACGACCCGGTCCGCGAGAGCGGCTACCCCTCCAGAAGACGCGACGCACGCTAGCGCTTCATCATGTAGGCACGGCCCGTGCTCGTGTTTGCATTCCGTACAGACGTTGTGCATGTCCTCTGTTTTTTTTCCCTACACGCTAAACTACCAAAAAAAAAAAAAGCGAGTGAGACAGAGAAATAAAAAAGAGGACAAGCACTGAAAGACTTTGCCAAACCTCTCGTTGGAAAAAAAGTGCACTTCTCTGCCCTCGTTTTCTCGATGATTATAGTTTGGACAGATTTTTAAAAAAACACCAGTTGGAAAGAGACGAAGGATTTTTTTGGGGCAGAGCTCGGCCGGCGGGGCGCGGCGGGAAGGGGGGGGGGGGGGGAGTGACATTAAAATCTAGAATGCTCCACACACCTCCCCCCCCCCCCCCCCGCGCGGAGGTGCGCAAGAAGAAGCTTTCGTGCACAAGAAGGTCGGACGGGAACTCCCCCTCCTCTCTCACTGCCCTACCTTTAACAACCCTTCCCCCCCCCCCACCCTACGCTGCGGCTTGACCTAACCCCCCTGCTGCAATTGGCCCGGGAAAGAATTTCTGCTTCCTTTTGGCGTGGTTCTGTGGCATTTGCCCCCTCTCCGTCGATTTGCAGCAAAAAAAAAAAAAAAAAAAAAAAAAAAAAAAAAAAAAAAAAAAAGATTTATTAATTTGTGTTCTTTCGTTTTTTTGGCGAGGTACAGAATTAAGAGCAAACAGAAAAGGGAGGAGGGAGAGGGACTGGACAGCGAAAAAGAAATCCTTGGGCTGTCCGGCCGTAACATACACAGGAGGGGGGAGTTCTGCAGTACAAAATTGCCGGTAGACCCTTGGCAGAAAAAAGACAAAGAAGGTGAGCAGCGAGGAAAGAGGAGATGTCGTCGGAACAGAAAATACAAAAAGCGCTTTCGAAGGCGGCCACCGCCGTTGCCCGGACCCGTGCAGCGAGCATCAGAAAGTTCGACCTGGAATGCAAGCTCAGGTGCAAGGCCTGCAATAAGGTCTGCAATAACATCCTAACAGAGGCGAACCTGGATCCGGACAAGTTGAAATGCTCCGTCATGCGTTGGAAACCCTTTACGTTTTATACCGAACCAGGTTCGACCGTGGATCACTTGCTAGGTATGACCGCGGACCAACAAGACGGCGGCGTCTTGGATTCACAACTGAGGCAGGCCTTCCCCACGGGCCTATGGACGCGCGGGAATTTGAGGCTAGGTACCCCGGTGCGATCCGCCACGGAGCTGACGTTATAACTGTATCCTTCTCCCAGAGATAAAGGAAGTCCTGAAACGTCCGAAAAGCGGCCCGCCAATCAAGGGAGTGCGACATGCCTCGTTGGGCAACCTAGTGGATGCTATGCAGATGCAGCATTATTTGAGCAGCAAGTACGGAGTGGCCCCCAAAGTGCACGGCTGCCTTTTCATGAGCAAGGGCGGCCCGGCCAGGCTGGCGCCCAAGGCCACTGGCACCACCGCAGGTGACTATTACATCGTCATGGAATATATCAGTGGCTCGCACAACGGGACGGATTGGACCCTGACCGAGCTTATCAAGTCGGCTCAATCTGCCACTCAGAAGGCCCGAATCACCACCATGATTTGGCAATTCATAGACAACTTACTGACTGCGTTTAGCACCGCACAGGTGCTCTATTCCAACTTCGAGCCCGCTAACGTGGTCTATAGCCTTCAAAAGGACAAGCTCGTGCTAGTTGGCATAGATGCTTTCTTCTGCCTCCGCTTTGCGCCGGAGCCCAGAGTCGATCACGGCAAATTAACACAACTCGTCAAAGCGTCAAACCTGCTCAGCATTCTAGCCAGCAGTTACACTGAGCTGCCCCTAGAAGTTCTCGCCTTATTTGTTGGATTAGGAAACTGAGCAGGATGCCTTGGAGCGGACGGCTGATCAATTTGGAAACCCGCGGCCGTTGTTGACACGGGCGCAGAGTGCGGAGGAGATTGCGAGGCTGAGGGAGGAGGTGACGTTCGAACAGGATGCGGAGGAGAAGAAAAGATTGCAAGACGCAATAGAGGAATTGGAGACGGGTTCACATGAGAGGGTTTCACAGAAACAAAAGCGGGATGAGGAAAAGCGGAGAGAGGAGGACAAGAAACGGGAAGAGGGAGGAAATACAAGGCAGGGAGGGGGAAGCAGAGGGGAAAGGCGTGGGCGCACAAGGGGGTCAAGGCAAGCAAGGTACAGGGGGGCAATCGAGGCCAGAGGCACCGGAGGGGCATTTGGGGATCAAAAAACAAGCGAGGCCTGTGGGTGGAAAAAGCGGCGGAGATCGATAGAATAAAATGGAAGACGGGCAAGTTCTACTTGATGATGCCGGCGGCGAAAGAGGTGAGCGATGACACACTGGACGACTTTTATGTTATGAGGATTCTAAGTCAGGGGGGGACGTCACGACATAAGGCAGGGAAGGGCATAACGCCGGTGATGCAGTTTTGGAGGAGTAGTGACGAGGTAGCAGAGGAAAAGATGCGGCGGTTCGATCCGGTTTTTCTGGAAAAGGCGGGGAAGAAGCGGGAAACGTGGGATGCCACCATCAAGTTGGACGACGAGGATCATAGCTCATACACCATTCAGACGAGACCGCGGTTGGTGCTGAATGTACCGTTCGACCTCACGGAAGAGAGGCGGATACCGGCACAGATTTGGGACGAGATAGATGCGGAGGGATTGCCTTTGGATATTATCGGCGCTCCACCGGCAGCGGTTGGATCAAGAGGCAAGAAGCGGCCTACGACGGGTGGTCGGATGACTCGGGCGAGAGGACGGGCACAACGAGGACGGGGGTGATGAATGGGTGACGAGTGAGAGGATAGCATAGGAATGGAGAAAGATGAAGAATAAGAAAGAAGATGAGAAATGACGAGATGAGAAGAATACGGACTGCGGGCACATAACGGGGTGATGCCGATACCACCGAATTGCGGGTATATAATGGGTGATAGCGGCTTATATGACTTGCGGGTATATGATGGGTGATAGCGGCTTATATGACTTGCGGGATATGAGAGGATAATAACGGTATAAATGCATTGCGGGACTTTATAAGGGGGTGATGAGAATATGACTGACATACGAATTCGAAGATGAATGAAGATGAGAGAGGGGGAGCGGTATACTTTTACATTCACAGGTACGGTGACGGGCATGCTACATGCATTTTATACCAACAAGGTAAACATTGTGACGACGCGGGTTATATATACAGACGAATGCGGGAAAAATATTATATCATTCAGGCTCACTGGTATAGGCATACATAATATCATGTGACTTTACGATGTGATGGGAGAAATATATCAGACTGACATATCGGGCATAGCGGACATATCGGAAAACGAATGACAAACATGTCTGATGCCTGATAGGCTCATGGGGGAAACTGGGAAGCGGCCTGATACAAGACTTTATTTTTTTCCGCTCTCTGACGAGCGATGATATGGAACTTTATATATTCTTCTGATAACAACGGGTGAAGGAGACATACGGGTTGGGTTGGGAGAATAATACATATTGACTAATCCAGTTTAGATAGAGAGGGGTAGAATAGCGAGGGGAGGAAGACAGGGGATAACAAATAGGGATAGTCAATAGGATGGATATGATAGCCGGGGGGAGGGGGTGGATAATATAGTCAGAGGATAGGATAGTGAGAGGGGAGGGGGCGAGGGGCAGAGATGAGAAAGATGAAGAAGAAAGAGGACGAGAAGAAAGAGAAAAGGGGCAACTGGCAAGCGGCAACTCTGATACTCGGGTGAGGGGGGGTACCAGAGTGCAAACATCATTCAGAGGGGGCTGCGACGGGGATCGAAAGGGGACATCGACCTTTTGGGGGGGAGAAGGGATGGAGTGATGAATAGATGAGGGTGTGTGTATATCATTCGTGTTATGAGCACTCAGGTTCGTTTCAAGCATGGCGTTTCAGTGCCGGAGGGGCCTTGGTGGGGTAGCAAAGGTCCGGGGAGCCTTTCCTTACCTACGTTACCTCTGGGCTGGGCGACCGGGACTACAGCGCACCGAGAGTGCATTATGAGGCTATTAAAAGCCAGAAGTATCAGTTCGAGGTACAGTGGGATTCGGCGTGACCGAGACGGGGCGGCTTCAACAAGTGAGATTCGGCGTGACCGAGACGGGGGCGGCTTCAACAAGTGGGATTCGGCGTGACCGAGACGGGGGCGGCTTCAACAAGTGGGATTCGGCGTGACCGAGACGGCGGCTTCAACAAGTGGGATTCGGCGTGACCGAGACGGGGGCGGCTTCAACAAGTGGGATTCGGTGTGACCGAGATGGGGGCGGCTTCGACGAGCGGGATTCGGCGTGACCGAGACGGGGGCGGCTTCAAAATGTGGGATGTGGCGGGACCCAGATGGCGGCTGCGTCCGAGCACGAGGAGCGGCAACAACATATGGATATCGATCGAACGATGGCACGGCTGGGGAAGCACTGGATTGGCGGATTCAACGGAGTCGCGGAAGCGGGAAGGGAAGACTCGCCCAGGATAGTATAGACTGACACTAGGTCGGGGGGACATTGAGTGACTAGGGGCCGGTTACAAAGAATGGAGGATGAAGGGCAAGTTGTGGTCACAGAGGAGAGGTGCATTTTCAGGCGTGCGGTGGCGGAAACCGATTCAACAGGCGACGAACTTGAGGGCGTAACGGGAAATTAACTAAAATTTTACATAATTTAAGTGTTGGCGTTTGGCCCAACCTACAATTTTGTTTAATTTGTTAATACGGGTACGGCGTGACAGTCACTCAGGTTCGTATTTGCATTTTATCCCGAGGTTGGTCGGCGGGGGCGTAAGTTCGACTCCTCGCGCGCATGCTGGCGAGCGCGCTCGGGGGGGCAGGAAAAGGGTTTATGCCGGCCCACCCGGTATATAATGGCAATCAACACTGATCGTTCCGGTCTGTCGGTTAATTCCTTTGTCTGGAGATTACGGAGTCACTACTTTAGATATTTCTCAGTTTTCATATCGTTAGTAACAGTTATATGTTTATTAAATATCCTACTATCGTAACAGTGTGCTGGCTGTCCTATTTCCTCCCAAAGCCTGTCCGACACCTACACACGGAGCCTGTGTGACACTGTCAGGTGAGTGATCATCTCAAACGATGTGGACGGTTTACACAGAGCCGCACAGGCAGGGGTTGCCGAAGCTTTTTGTGTGCTATCCTAGTAATAATTTTGGAGTTGCACCAACCCTTTTGACAGTCGCCTCCCAGTCACCAGTCGGCGATGGTCTTCACCAGCCAGTTTGCAGTGTCAGAGTTATGCGCTGCCAAGGCTCATAACCAACTAGAGAACGAGAGGGTCGTACTTGACTTTATTAGAGATGACTCGGAACGATCTCAACACGTCACCTAGCCACAACCCCCAAAGCTTTGAATATGATTCACCGTTATACTTAGAATGATATAGGCAGGGTAAAATAGGTAATTGTCATGGGGGTGTGCCGGTATGACTAAGTACATTATTAATAAATTGTCTATTGATTTCTCCCCAATTAATTATAAGTGACTTTCCGGCCGAGGTAGCGAAGAAATTTAGGCCTCTGAAAACCTCTCCAAAACAAAAGCAAACCGCTTTTGTCACGTTTTGAGGGGACTGGCTGGTGGGCCGGACTAGTTCATCTTGCTGTGATCTTTTTTGCTCAATTCCTTGACTACTCAGGCAAAACCGTCCGTTAGTGTAATCAACTTATTGGAATTTTTTACTTACTAACCTACTTACTTAGGTGAGCGCGTGACTCTCAGGCATACATCATGCCCAAACTTCAGAAGTTTCCATTTTCTGTCGCGCTAACGGCCCCGGCCTTCTTGGACTTGCTCTTAGGGGACCGAGAAGGAGTGGCGCTGACTGGAGATCGAGACATAGAGGCAGTGACGCTGGCCGACGGCGTCCATGAGGGAGAAACACTGGCGGACGCTGTCACCGAGCGAGAAGCTGAGCTCGACTGAGCAAACAACATAGAGAAAGTTGCAAGATGTGAATTGTCTGGGGCCCATTACCCCCCCCCCCCCCCCCACACACACACACACACACGCTCATCTCTATCCAAGTTTTGATATATCCCTTTGTCTGCCAGCAGTGGACAACCAAACGCTAGAGGGTTCGTCATGTTTGTTGATGTCTGCCTCAAACGGGGCAGTCTTGCACGCAGTGGCTCGGTTGGATATTTCTACCATGATCATACGTTACTAACGACACTCACATGGTAAAACCATCCAAGTTCGCAGTCAATAAATATGCTACAAAAAATCTTGAAGCCATCGTTCAAAAGCTGATGACAAGAGCTTTGAAAGGATGTGCTCCGTACGTTCGTAGCTCAAACATTGATGTAGAGAAATGAAGTTCAAAGTTGATGGATTTAGCCAATTGAATTTCATCAGCAATATTGGGATCCCCGGGAATGAATTAGACTTAGTGGTGAATCGCGTGAGATCTCATCATAGGAGGGGTCGACTTGACCAAGTTCAACAGTGTCTAGTTGGATATTTTTCTGTCATACCTGTTTCCCCTTGCCGTCTTTTCCATTTGCACTCAGAGTATCTGCTTCGGACGATCTGAGTTGTTGCGCGAGAGCCAGCTCGTTTCGCTACAGTAGCATCAAACTGCATGTGTATACGTGCTCATGCATCTCTGCACACAATGCAATACACAGCCTGGCTCACGATAAGATGGGATATATATATATGTATATATATAAAGCAAATCAACATACACACATGTAGCTGTACAAGTGCACTTGATTTATCGTTATTATAGACAGATGCATACATCCTTCCAAACCTGCATGCATACATACCTAACCTTCTACACATAGAATGAATACGTAATACTATCACTACTTAAAATATACGTTATATAAATTGATACTACTACTACCTTGTCGTAGCTCGCTTTGCCTGCCAGACCCATGACGACCACCAGCAAAACGGTCAAGAGCACAAAAAAGACCTGTGACAGTCCAGGGGAAAGAAGAAACAAGAAAGGAAGAAACAGGAAACAAGAAGAAGAAGGAGGAAGGAGGGAGGAGGAGAAGGAAGCAGGAGAAGAAGAAAGAAGAAGAAGAAGAAGCTCGAGGAAGAAGTTACAACAGAAGAGAGAAGGGAGGAGAATCAGGAGATAGCTATAGAGTAACTGAGAGGAGAAAGAGATCCCTCAGGACAACACAACAACACACAAGAAATGAAAGTGGACCTTCAGAGATTTTCCATAATTTAAACGGCTTCCTGGACCTACACGTACGCCACAGCCGGCGCCATTATATTCAAGATGCTCCAGCTCTATAGCTAGAGCTACAGACTAGACAGACTCAAGCATACCTTTTGGCGTTTTGAAGTCGTCCCCACCGACTTTGACTTCAAGAGAATCATAAGTGGTTTGCGAATCCTGATAAGTGGTTTGCATTATGTGTCTTCTCTTTTGTTGTAGACTCTCGTATGGCGGTTGTGATTTTAAAAAATTGTATGGCGGTGGTGATTTTAAAAAAAGGGGGTTGGACGGATCTCGTTTGAAAATTTTTGGATATACGATTTCTGCGGCCGAAAAGTCTTTCCGGGCCGAACTGAGTCTGCTTCCAACGGACTTCCAACGTGCGACGGACTGGCGTTGCGACGGAATCGGCAAAAACTTTTCTGGCGACATTGTTTGGGAATTAGTGGCACCCATTCTTCGTTAACTGTCTCTCTGGTTGACCATATACGTCGATTGATTCGGAGAGTTCTTCTTCAGGAGTAGTATAGGGTCGCACTTCGGCACACTTTTTCACGACATACCACCCGCCACACAGAGACACACACCGGCCGGCCCGCGGGGACAAAAAGACATTGATAATCATTCATACATTTCAGTTTCGTAAAATACATCTACCGATGTAGTCGGTAATAGAAAAAATAACAATAAGGAATTAAGAAAAAAGAAATCATAGACAGCAGTCATCAAAACAGAATTTTTTGAAATAAACACTCCGGCCCACGACAAAAATAAAATGGCAAAACACAAGACAAAAGGAAATGAATTCCAGAACCAAAAACATTGAAAAACATTTATAACTGATATTTTTTGGGGGGAAGAAAATCTGTAGGTCAACCTAAACCTCAATCTCTGCGGCAAAAAATTGTCGGCACCTTCAGTCTTACAAAACCAAAAAAGCGAAGAAGTGGACAAGTCGGCAACAACAAGGTAAGCCAAAATGAGCGAGAGTCTGATAAGTAAAGAGAACAGAACCATTGATGATTATGTTTTCATGTTTGAAACAACTAAACAAGGTAAAGATAAATTAAATAAAATCAAAATAGCATCTGAGGAGAGAATAGCTAAAGCGAACAAAGAGTTAGAATTGATAATAAAAAAAGAAATCAAGAGCAAGTAAAGTTGGAAGCGGTAAATAAGGTGCTGAAGAAGATACTAGATGAAAGCTTGGATGTGGAAGAAGATAGGAGATTTGACTTGGAAAGAAAAAATAAACTAATGAAAATAAGTAAAGAACTAAAATTGTTTAAAGCTTGGAAAAAAGATAATAGAAATGAGTATCAAAGAGAAGTTATTGATAAAATAAGAAAGGGGATAGAATATGAGGGATTAAGTTTCAATAAATCATATATAAAGTATTCTGATTATGATTTATATATTATGATGAATTCGAAAGGTGATGCTAATATGAATAAATGTGTAAGAGAAGAAGAGTCTTAGTGTAAATAGTGGCTAACCCACTAAGCCCCTTTGCACATAGGGCGATATAAATAGTGTGTATATATTTCATCCAAAAAAAAATTGGGCGAAAGCCCACTATTATTCAAAGAAATTTATCTTACGTGCTTGTAGATGGCTGAGCAGCAACCTCCTGCTGCTGACCATGCAATGGAAGTAATCACTTCTATTTTTGTTTCTTTACTTACCTAATGTATAATTATTTAGGAGCTGGCAGAAGGAGTTCAGGCGGTTAACGTGAATGTACCGCGCGAATTAGGAGGCAGGCAAGCTGGTCGGAAGAAGGGCGCTAAAAAAGGAGGAAGAAAAGCTGGAACTCCAAACGAACCAAGAAGGCTCGCAAATGATTACTTCGCTATCATAAACAAAGAGGAAGGAACAGCTATCGTTTTTGCTGAGGCAAAAGAAGGCAGAGTGTTTACCCCTGGATGGGGATACAAATCCGATCCCAAAACAGCCGAGCTATATGTTGTAGCTTACACTGATGGCTCATACGCACTTTTCAGAAAGTGGGCTAACATTCAGCCTATTTCAAATAACCACGAAATGGTTATCAAAACAGCATACAAAGCAGAGTTTAATGTTGGTGTTGAATAAAGTAGAAAAGATTATGAATGAAAAACTTATTTAATGACTTAGCTTCCGGTATTAAATCACATCTATCAATGTATTACAAATCCATTATTTCTTTTTTCTTTTTAATCCGGGCACTACTACGGATATTCTCCGGTTTTATATCTAGTGCCTTTAATAAGTGGCCGGTCTTTTTTTCTTTAGTGACTTCTTTACTTTGTCAGCTAGTTGAGGCTTTATTTCTTCAAGTTGTTCTTCCATTTTAGATTTTAATAATTGCTGAGGGCTGACTATTTCGTGTCTGAAAGTATCAACTTGAAGCATTTTCGTCCTTTAACCTTATAAACTTTCTTTGAATACTGAACGTCGCCTTTACTAAAAACAGTTCGTTCTAGTTCTTTTCTAACGTTTGAGCCCTTAGGAAATGAATTAATAAGACCGGCTCTATATATTTCTTGGTCATTCTTCTTTTTGCCCTCATAGACTTCCATAGGTGTGGCTTTTATTGTATTATGGTATGTGTTATTATAATTATCAACAATTTCATAAATGTAAGGAACCCAAATAAAATCGCCATTAACTTCCCACATTAAATTCAAGTCGTTTCTTATTGTTCGAATAAACCTATCTACTATTCCATAGTTCGGTGATCGCCTACTTCATGGGTTGTATGTTGAATTCCGTTGTCTTTAAAGTATTCGGCGACTTGCCCTTTATATTCGCTACCGTTGTCAGATGTAATTCTTTTAGGTTTCGGCATTTTTTTAATCCTTCCAATACTTTGCCTGTTGTTTTATTTTTGATCGGTTCAATCCAACCACGACGAGAATAAACATCAATCATTACTAATCCAAAATTGTAGTTTTTGTTTCCTTTCTTAGTTGCTATTTTTAGACATATCCATAAGGTCAATAAACACTTGGCTTAATGGTTCTGGCTCAGGAGCTAGTATAGTATTCCATTTTTTAGGTGCCTTAGATTGATGGTGTGTATTTCAGAAGCCTCTTCAATTTTCTGTTTTTCAAGTTCTTCTTCTTCATTTTGACTACTGTTCTGTGTGTGTTTATTATCCATACTATATATTAGAACTTTAAAAACATTTTTGAAATATCATTACTTTCTTTTTTTGACTTCTCGGTTGTTGATTATAAACATTAACTGATATGTTCGACTTCTTTCCTTTACCTTTCTTAGGATGTTCTTCTTCTTCGCTTTCGCTTTCGCTGTCCTCGCTTTCTTCCACTTTCTTTTTAACTACTTTCTTCGTCTTCTTCTGCTTAGTCTTTAATTTCATACCAGCAACCCGTCGCGCAACGATATCAACAAAGTCGTGTTCAACCTCTTCATCACTTTCACTACTCTCCTCGATTGGCTCGCCGTCCCTTCCATCTATCATATCCTTCGCCAACTGCTTCTTAGTAATGATGTTCCATCTTTTCGTCATCATTCATTTCTTTCACATTCTTAGCCTCTTCCTCCGCGAGTAATTCCTTAGCCCGCTCAATCTTTCTTTGCCTCGCATACTGTTTCTTCATTACAGTCGCTTTTTCAAGGTTCTTTATGGCAATCTCCCTATTACCCTCTTGGCATCGTTTGTCTCGGCTGTATATCTAACCAAAAATAATTTTTATTCGGATTAATTATTATCCAATTTATATATAATAATGTCGCAATTCAAAAGTTTATTAGGCCTTAATGAGTTGGCTGTCGATAGTCTTAATATAGTTAACCTCGATTTAACTAACACTAATATTATAGGCTTAAACACGGATAGAGTGCCAGAAGATGCGACCCCGTAAATCTTTATTTCACTGACGGTCGATTTGACACACGACTGGCTACCAAAAGCACGTCGGACATTAAAGAAGGAAGCC
>WBZZ01001324.1:0-26125 GCA_019918135.1 Paulinella micropora
ACGGTATAAGCTACAAGGAAGCATTGAAAAAGGCTGGTAAGGAATACAGAAAGCAGAAGGGAGGCAATGCGGATTTGTCAGAAGATGTCTATTTGTCTTCGTCGGAGAGAAAAGGTGCTGACGGATGGAAACCAGTCGCGAGCAAAGAAAAATCAACTGTGTAAGAAAAAGATGGCAAAGCAATAGTAGCATTTAGAGGCTCCGCGGATAAGCGGGACCTGCTAACCGATGTCGCATTGGTAAAGGGAGTATTGAAAAGAACACCGAGATATAAAGAAGAGCAGAAGCTGGTTAATGAAGTCATAAAGAAATATGGAAAGGATAATGTAGAGCTGACGGGTCATAGTCTTGGTGGCACAATAGCAAAAGATTTAAGCAGGCAGACTGGTGTAAGGGCTACCACATACAATAAAGGTAGTAGCACGAAAGACCTAATTGAAGGAGTGATTGACCGAGTAGCCGTTAAGGTAAATCCAAAAGGTAAAAGGGCGAAGACTGCGAAGCCAACCACGAATTATCGGACTAAGTATGACCCCGTTTCATTGTTAGGTGCTACGGCGGTTAATACCAGATTAGTGAAGCCAAAAAAAGGAATTCATACGATTAGAAGCTTCAAAGGTAAAGGTAAAAAAATATACAGTTTACAACTGTAAGTTGTATTTATAAAATTTTTATTACCCCTACATTTAATATCCAAACGGTCTTGTTTCAATCGCATTGTCTATGATACCAATAATATTTCTTTTAGTGTAAGTAAAGCTGAATATTTTTTCTAAGTATTCGCTCGTTATTTTTTTCTGTTGCTTGTCTCTTGTTATCTTGCTGTTTTCTACTATAACAACTTTACCAGATTTTTCAATTCGTTTAGCAATCAATTTCTCTTCCTTAGTTTTAAGCAACTCTAACAATTCATTCTTGCCGTTTTCAATAAGGTCGTTGTTTTTAATTCCAAGTCCGCAACTAATGACACTTAACATATTTGGTAAATTTAATGATTTATTGTTTTCATAATTCATACTAAAGCCTTTGACTTTCATACTTGCTTTGCCGTTATCCAATACATATCCATAACACTTTGGTCCCCCTCCGATAAAGGTCATAATCTTTGCTTCGTGTAGTTCGTCCGTCCATTCGCCTAACAACTTACCAGTTTTCACATCTGTTTCACCTTTCGTTAAGTCTGTCGTGTATATGACACTGTCGGTATCGTGGTATAGAACTCTGTTGTCTAGTTTGTCCATCATCTCATATAGTCTAATCCTCGCGTGGCAAGTCGTAAATAAAGCAACTACAATATTTGTTTTTACGGGGTCGCTTACCGCATCCTGTTTAAGGTCATAACTCGCTTCTATTATCTTGTCGTTAATAATGTTGATGTTTATGTTATCAACTGACTTATCGTTCATTAACTTGTATAATGTATCTTTATCTTTAATCATTTTGTTTTGAGTTTTGTTTTGCTTTTCACCAAACTTGCCCCACAGGCTATTCAAGCACAACTTAGCAACCGCTCGCCGTCCTGGGTTTTCTTCAATTTTGTTTTCGTCCATCTTGATTCCCATCTTGATTTCCATACTGTCAATGTAGTTTCTTTTTTGTTCCTGTGTAATACATCCATCAGGATATCCGCTTGACTCTTGTTTAACCTTTAAGAAAGTTTTTATGTAATCTTTGAACAGGCTACTGCTCTGCTCCTTCCAGTGCCATACTTCATATACCTTAATCAACTTATAGCCTTTGTCTAAGGCCTTGTAGATTTCGGGTGTTGCCCAAGTGCCCGTTATTGCTCGCTCGTTATCGGTGTGCTTACATTCGGTTTTCTGTTCAGTCATTCCGCACTTGTCGCATAAGTAATACATCAGTTTTCCTCTGTCCGCCTTTGGTAAAACGGGGTGTAGTAATTTTCTAGGCGGTAGCATCTTAACCTTAGCCACTCCGAAATATTCTCTGTTTATGATTTTGTTTCTCATAGACAGTCAGTCGTCGTCATTTGAAGGCCGTATAATAGTATGGTGTCCGCTAGGGTAAAGGTCGTAAAACATAACGGTAGGATACAGAGAGCATATGTCAACGTATTTCGCGTATTCGTTGTCGTGTCGTGATTTCCAATACAATGTTAGAGCATCCGTTCTACCTCCAAACATTGCTTCTCGCGGGTTAAGTCCTTCTTGTTCAGTAATTCGTTCATTAGTATCTTCCGCTAGGCTTTCACTTGTTTTCATCAGCCTCCATTCACATTCCCAGATAATTACTAGTTTGCTTACTTGTTTGCTTAGGTCTTTTTCTCGTCTCATTGTTGCCTTGTATAATTCACCCATCGTCTTGTTCTTCTTAGTGTTAATGGTATTACCATTGAAGCACTTTGGGCATCCGTGCCAGAGACATCCGTGAAATTCGTAAGCGGTTTTAGTCTTTTCATCCCAGCCATCAACATAAACATTTGACTGTCCTAAATTAAACATTTTCTCACCACCATTGAATGCGTGTTTGATATCCGTTTGGTCTAACCTGCTTCTGTAAGCTATCCATTCAACACAAGCCCGAGAGGTTATCCTGTTTTGCTTCTCCGCCTTCAACACAGCAATTGAATTCTCTGGCATAAATTTAGCACGATACAAAGCCATAACACAACTCGCAATAGTTGTATATTGAAACGGGTCAATACCGAATTCAAGAAACTGCTTTCTGAAATCCATACATCCCCTTCTCAAAATATCAACATCGCTATGACAGTATTCCGCGATTTCCTTCTGCATATCAAATGTGTTGTTTCTTTGGCTTTCATACCATTCTAAGAATTCCGCTCTTTTCTTATCTTTCATAGTGTCGTAGCCGTAGTGCTTCTTGTGTGGCATCACACCAACATAATTTTTGTTCTTGTCCGTATTGAAGAAGTGAGGAAAGAAACCCTTTTTAAGTTCTTTCAATCCGAATGTTTTAGGAAAATCAGCCAGAGGCATAGTCAAGAAACTGAGACTATCAATGAAACGGTATTTCTTCAAAGTCATCATCATTATCTTACCGCCTTGATAAATGACGAATGGAGCCTGTCCGTTATCAACCAACCATTTAAGAATAAACTGACAATCATAACCGCGACTGTTATGAGCAATAAATGTAAAGCCGTTGTGCTTAGATTCAAAAGCCCACTTACAGAAATCATCAATGTTCTTATGAATGACGGGTGGTTCCTTCGCATCAAAATACTGGCTTTCAGAATGATTAACAATGTGTTCGCCAGTGTCCTGTGTCGCTTCAAAGTCAAAGAATATGTATTTCTCTGAAAACGGAAGTATCTCTTTCTTCACAATTTCGCATTGGTGTTCAAGTGGCTTCAGTTCCTTACAATTACGGCATTTCGCATAACCGCACTTGTGTTTGTCCTTTCTCCTGTAATTAAGTCCGCACGAAAGACATTTAGCTTTGATATCGCAGTTCGTCCTCTTGTGGTTGTTGAAGCAGGCCGTATTTGGAAACTTTCTATTACACGAAAAGCAATCAGTCCATTTGCTTCTATCGTTAATACCCTTGCAGTGTTTGGTTTCGCAGATATTACAAGTGGTTTCGCAGGCGTGCCTTTCCATATAACCCCTTAAACATAACTCACAGAAATTCTTTTTACTTACCATAGACTTCATATTGGTTATTGCATCGTAGTGGTTCTCTGTTTTAAGTATGTAAAGGTTCGTAAGTCGTTTGTCTGCCTCATCAAGTAAATCTGTCTTATAAACAATCTTGTCAGGGAATTCAACAATAACCAGATTGTATTTAATGTAGCTAGCAAAAGTTTTAATTTCAGGAATACCGCACACATCCTGAATGACATTTGCTTCTTCGTGTAGTTTCAAAGCCATCTCCTCCTGTATCTTTCTGCCTTTCATAATCTGTGAGTATTTTGCATGTTTTTCAATTTTTGCTTTTACTACAACAATTGCTCTGGCCAAGCATATGTTGTCTGTATTATTAATTTGAATTACTCATCTCTTCTTATATACATCCAACTTATTAATTATTTGAAGCCTCGTTCCTCCCGTCGGTATTTCAACAGATTTCAAAACAAACCTAAACTTATCCATATTGGTTCCCTTTTCGTCTGTATAAAGGTATTCGTTGCTTTGAAATATTGCTGACAATCTTCCTAAAACTTCGCTGACAGAAATCTCGTTAATCTTTTTCAAACCCGTAGATACTGCTCCATAGTAATCTACAAACTTGATACTTAGACTAACCATACTTCCCTGTTTCTGTCTTTTGATAAAGTCGTTCAGGATTATCTCAATAAAATTTACTACATCTTCCATACTGAATGAAGTAAAGTTGCCTCTAATCCTAACCCAATACTGGCTTTCATTAATACCCAGCACGTGCTTCTTTCTTCTACGTGATTGATTTCGTAGTTTCCGTATCGCATTAAGTCTTTCACCCTTTCTTTTCTTTCTCTCACTTTCGCTTCAAACTGCTTTTCATCTTTCTTTTCCTCTTTCTTTTCCTCTTTCTTTTCCTCAAAATAAACAGCACCTCTTACTTGGTTCAAGTAATTTTGGGTCGTTGTTGTATCCACCTTATACTTCCTAGTCTTCGGTATTATATACAGCACATCTTGACCCCTGACCCTTTTGATTTCATAATTAATTTTTTGTTCCCTAAATTTGTCCAACCTATAAGTCTTACCGTTGTAAGTGTGTGTCTCCATCGTATATATTGGTTAACAAATTTTTTTCAAAAATTAAATAATTATATCAATCGTCTGCCCCCTCCGTGGTCTGCCGTGTGCTCCCCGTGTCTATATATACGGGGGGCCCTATGTTTAGATGGAAATTAGGGCGGGGCGGGCGGTGCTGGCGGGACTGGCGGGGCTGGCAGGGCCATATGTGTATATGATTTCATATGTCTTGCTTTGCTACTCCTATTTATTTCAGCTCCGCATTCACACTTAAAAGGAGTCTTCTTCCAATTCCTTTTCTTTTCTTTTTTGATTTCTTTTGTTTCCTTATCATAATTAACTTTCCATTCATCATACTTTGGTTTTACTTTTTCCTCGTGGTATTTCTTTGCTTCTTCCATTGCTTGTTCTTGGTTTCTTCGTTTTCCAATACTAAAACTCTTACATATCGTTTGATTTCCTTCTCTCCATTGAATTTTTACCATCGGTCTCTTTTCATTATTCTTTAACATAATACATCCTTTTGAAATTGTAAATCTACGGGGGGCTTTGCCCCCCGCACCCCCTTCGTTGGGGTTGTAGGGATTTACCCCTACATTTGTCATCCTGTCTGTGTCTTTATATTTTAACGGTATTATTTTAAATATTAAATTCTATTGCCATACGATTTACAATCGTAGATTGTATTGTCCCGTGCGGGCCGGCCGGGGTGTGTCCCTGGGGGCGGGGGGTGTGTATTGAAAAAGTGTCTTGTAGTGGCACCCTATACTACTAACGTTTTGGGTTAGACCTATGTTTTTGTTATGTAACAAAATTCATTTTTGTAACAAAACAAAGGTCCTCTTTGATTATGATAATTTTCTTGTTTCTTTTTTCTTCTTCGAATTCTGTCTTTCTTTCTATCTTTCTTTCTTTCTTTCTTTCTTTCTTTCTTTCTTGTTCTTTTTCCTTTTATATGTTTCTTTTTTCTTTTTTATTTTTATTTCTTTGATTCTGATAATTTTCTTATTTCTTTTTTTCTTTTTCGAATAATTTCTTTTTTCTTTTTTCAAATTATTTTTTCTTATTTCATTTTCCATTTTCTTTTTTCTTTTTTTCTTTTTTCTTTCTTCTTTCTTTCTTCTTTCTTTATATTTTTCTTTTCTCTTTTTCTTTTTTCTGGTTCTTGTTTCTTGTTTCTTGTTTCTTGTTTCCTGTTTCTTTTTGTTTCTTTTTTTTTTTTCTTTTTCTTTTCTTTTCTTTTTCTTCTTCTTTTTTCTTTTTCTTTTTCCATTTTCTTTTTTCTGTTCTTTTTCTGTTGGATTTTTCTTTTTTCTTTTTTCTTTTTGCTTTTTTGTTTTTGCTTGTTCTTTTCTTTGTTTCTTCATATTAAGGGTTAGATTAAGGGTTAGAGTAAGTGTTAGATTTAGTGTTAGGGTTAGGGTTAAGGTTAGGGTTAGGATTAGGGTTAGTGTTCAGGTTAGAGTAAGTGATGGAGTAAGTGTTAGATTAAGAGTAAGGGTTAGATTAGAGTAAGGGTTAGATTAAGTGTTAGTGTTAGGGTTAAGGTTAGGGTTTCTTGTTTTCTTTTTGTTTATTTCTTTTTTATTTTTTCTTCTTTTTCTTTTCTTTTTTTTATTTCTTCTTCTTTTTTCTTTTTCTTTTTCCATTTTCTTTTTTTACTGTTCTTTTTTCTGTTGGATTTTTCTTTTTTTCTTTTTTCTTTTTTCTTTTTTCTTTTTTCTTTTCGCTTTTTGTTTTTGCTTGTTCTTTTTTTTGTTTCTTTAGATTAAGGGTTAGAGTTTTAGGGTTAGGGTTAAGGTTAGGGTTAGGATTAGGGTTAGTGTTCAGGTTAGAGTAAGTGTTGGAGTAAGTGTTAGATTAAGTGTTAGAGTAAGGTTTAGAGTAAGAGTTAGAGTAAGGGTTAGATTAAGTGTTAGGGTTAGGGTTAAGGTTAGGGTTAGGGTTAGCGTGAGGGTTAGTGTTAAAGTTAGTGTTAAGGTTATGGTTAGTGTTAGGGTTAGGGTTAGGGTTGGTTAGGGTTAGTTAGGGTTAGGGTTTGGGTTAGGGTTTAGGGTTAGGGTTAGGATTAGGATTAGGATTAGGATAAGGATTAGAATTAGGATTAGGATTGGGGTTAGGGTTAGGGTTAGACTTTCCATGCTTTCCCAACTTTCCCAACTTTCCAAAGTTAGGGTTGGGGTTAGGGTTAGTTAGGGTTAGGGTTAGGGTTAGGGTTTAGGGTTAGGGTTAGGGTTAGGATTAGGATTAGGATTAAGATTAGGGTTAGGTTTAGGTTTAGGGTTAGGGTTAGGGTTAGGGTCAGGGTTAGGATTAGACTTTCCATGCTTTCCCAACTTTTCCCACTATCCCCACTTTCCCCACTTTATTGAAGGGAGGGGGGGGGGAGGGGGGATTCAACTTTCTTAACTTTCTCAACTTTCCCAGCTTTCCCAACTTTACTGTGGGAGGGGGGGTGTGTGTCTATGTCAACATTTCTAACTTTCCTGACTTTCCATGGTTTCCCAACCTTCCCAACTTTCCCACCTTTCCAACTTTCCCAAGTTTCCCCACTTTCCACACTTTCCTAACTTTTTGAAGGGAGGGGGAGGGGGGGGGGGGGAGGGAGGATTCATAGGCCCCCTCAGCTTTCTCAAGAAAGTTAACTTCTGTTACTATCCGGGGGCGGGGGGGCTCAACCTTGGTACGTATATTATACCCCAGCCTGTATGTATACGTATGTATGCATGTATGCATGCATGCATGCATGTATGTATGTATGTATGTATGTATGTTACATTATATGTATGTATGTATGTATTTATGCATGCATGCATGTATGTATGCATGCATATGTATGTATGTATATATGTATGTATGTATGTATATATGTATGTATGTATGTATGTATGTCTGTCTATGTATGTATGTATGTATGTATGTATCTATGTATGTATGTATGTATGTATGTATGCATGTGTTTGTGTATGTGTGTGTGTGTGTATGTGTGTGTATGTATGTATGTATGTATGCATGATGCATGATGTATGTACGATGTACTATATATGTATGTATGTACGTATGTACGTATGCATGTATGTATGTATGTATGTACGTATGCATGTATGTATGTATGTATGTATGTATGCATGTATGTATGTATGCATGATGTGTGTATGTATGTATGTATGTATGTATGTATGATGCATGATGTATGTATGAATGTATGTATGTATGTATGTATGTATGTATGTATGTATGCATGTATGTATGCATACATACATGCATGTATGGTATGGAATGTGTGTATGTAGGTAGGTATGTAGGTAGGTAGGTAGGTAGGTAGCGTGGAAGGTAGGTAGGCACGTAGGCAGGTAGGTACGTGTGTATGCATACATCGTACATAATGCATACATACATACATACATACATGCATACAAACATACATGCATACATACATACATACATACATACATGCATGCATGCATACATACATACATACATACATACATACATGTATGTATGTATCAATCTATGCATGTATGCATGTATGCATGTATGTAAATGTATGTATGTATGTATGTATGTATTATGTATGTATATATGTATGAATGCACGTATGTATGTAATGCATATGTATGTATGTATGTATGTATGTATGCATGCATACATGTATGTATGTATGTATGCATGTATGCATGTATGTGTGTATGTATGTATGTATGTATGTATGTATGTATGTGTAAGTCTTGACTACCCTCCTGTGAGGAAATTACCAACCGGCATTCAAATGAATACACACACGGCTGTCATTTGATCTCAAAATACTTCCGAGAACAGGGAAGGTACCAAAAGACGCTGGGATGGTCAATTCCAGTTTATTTAGTACACTTGCTTGACAGACTACTTGTCCCTTGCGAAACAATGCAAATTTCTGAGAACTAACGAATAGAATTCAAGTGCTACACGTGTTGCGTAGCAGTTGGAGTTGTTCAAGTTGGTCAGGCTGAGAAAAATAAAGGAAAATATGTTAAGTATTACCACTTTAACTAACCTATCTGATTTGTTTTACCATTTTACTTGGGGTGTTGACTGGAAACAGGAAAACACGGTCCAAGGAAATAAAGTATGACTGGAGACCGAAAAAAGCGGTCAAAGGAATAAAAGTTTCAGATATGGGAAAAAGGCAATAGTCAAGCCTTTTCCAAAAAGCTAGCTGTTAAAGGGAAATAAATCGATCTGTTAACGGCAGTTGAAAACGTAACAACTACAAGTTATGACAGTTGATAAATAAACGGAAAAAAGAAGTAACGGAACTAAAAATAGAAGTGTAAACTTGAAGAAAGTTTAACATAATATTAATGTTTCGGTCCGACGGTACGGTATTCATTCCGATATATGTATATATGCCACTGTGTAAGTATGTATGTATGTAGTATTCATCAATATGGATATATTTTCCTGTTGTTACTGCAAACAGGCAGTTGAAAACGAAATTTTTGATTAAACACAAGTTTCTTCTGTCAAATATTTGATTTCAAGTTTTTGAGTTTATCGTTTTCAATGTTTGTAGGCATCACCCCCGGATAGCCGGTAAAAAGTACCTTTTCCTGGTGACAGGTGCACCAGCTTGTTTTTCAGTATTATTTGTCAGGATTGGACCTGATGCCATTTTATTCCTGGTCTGTTGCCGTTTTCCTTTTTGGCTTCACTGAGCTAATATAACGAGACATCATTCTCATTCTTGAGGACTGTGTTTGGTTGTATTACCGACTTTTTACGAGCTATCGTTGGGGGCATTACATTGGGAGTCCACATCACTAGGGTGATTTCTTTCTGCTTTGCCACACAGGCAACAGAGTGAATTTTCACTGACCTGTCTCACACGGGGACGTCAGACGAAAACAAATACTCCAACACAGCTCCCTCATAACTCTTTCACAAAACAAATAATTTGATTGGTCTCAAGCAGGTGTCTCGTACCCTCTAGCCCAATCAGTATCTGTGTGCTCACAAGGAGACATCAGATACAAACTCTCTGTCGTTCTTGCTGTTCTCACACAGAGACCAAGAAGAACTAGGTGGACAGAAGAGTGAAGGAACACACACAAAACACAAACAAGCATAGGGACAGGAGCACAACACTCTACCCTTCTAGTTTGTGCATTTATCTGCATTATCTCACACATACGTCAGAGTATTTTTGCAAATCTCTGATCGTTTTCTAAAGGTAGGTCTGAGAACCTATCCGACCGACTGTCTACTTCTCAAGGAGAGCTTTTCTAGTTTCTCTATTACTATCTGTGTGTAGGTCCAAGTGCCTCATACTAGATACAATATAGAAAAGAAGGAGGAGAAAGTAATCTGAGTAAGGAGAACAAGAAATCGGAGAAAGTCTCAAAGACTATTTTTCTCAAACAAAAACAAACATACAAACAGTGTTTCATAGAGGACAGGGAATCTTATCCTACCCTCTCTATTAGTTTCTCTCTTCACTAGTCAATCGACTGAAGGAGGAACAGAACACAAACGAACAAAAACCAAACATAGGAGCTGACACTGTCCTCCTGTTGATCACTACTACGACATCATGTCGACAGAGATCACCGAAGTGAGTGAATTCTCGGAGGCAGATCAAAGAAGAGAAGAAGAAGAAGCAGGAGGAGGAGGAGGAAGAGGATTGAATGAAGGAGGAGGAGGAGGATTGAATGAAGGAGGAGGAGGAGATGAAGGAGTAGGAGGAGGAGTAGAAGAGGGCTGGGATGATGAAGGAAGATATGGAGGAGACGAAGATGGAGGATTTGAACAGGAAGAGACGGGAGGAGGAGGAGCATATGGTAATCCATTACCACCTGCCTACACGGGAGAAGGAGGACGAAAAATGATCGACTTGATTCATAGTGATGGAGAGGAGATCACAGTGGAGGAACAACAGTGGGTGCAAGACCACTATGACCTCACTAAAGAAGAGTTTGATAACAAGATAGGGGGAGAGAAGGATACTTATGTGTGGATCCCTCAGGATCAAAGAAGAGAGAAAAGTCGTGCTAAAAAGGATGTCTATATCCTATTATCAAACACAGCACAGCTCCTCGGCAAACTGGTCTCTGAGAAAGAAGATACAGCATATCAAGTTTGGGGACACACACACCCACCTTGAATTACTCGATGCTATCTTTGGGGTGTACACTCAAACCCTGATTTGGGAACGTACATACGGCCCACGATGTGAGGGTTACCTGCAGTACACAAACCCAAGAGCAACGGCCAGATTCCTCGCGACTGGTCAGGAGGCAGTCGATGTAACAAAAATGAAGACCAATCTGGGTTCGAAAAACTCGAGTGGCATATTTCATTTTTTTACAATGGAAATAAAGGCCTTGGAAGAGGGGAAGGCAGAGATGGAAAAAAGCATTAAGGCAGCAGGAGAAACTCATCCTGTGATTGATGAGTTAGAGAAGACCGACAGAGTTCTGACCAAGATCAGACTGTTGATGGGTGCGAAACTGCACAAGGAGGCATGGAAGAGATGGATTCCTACCAAGGATCACTCTGTCCTTAAATCACTTAGTAACGCACCACCGGTCGCCAACAAGCAGGTGTTGACCAATATGTGGAGAAATATAATTTTCTCAGATCTGCTTCTGAATTGGTGGCCTTTATCACTCATGCTCAAAAGCTGGTGATATCTGAGAAGAAGAAGGCGAAAGAGAATGAGGAGTTCGAGAAGACGATGAGACTGGAAAGAATGAAAGCAAAAGTGAAAGACACACCCTCCGACATATTTGACCCCACCAGCTCCTGCCCCACCAGCCCCTGCACCCTCGGGCTCAACTACGGTGGTGGTCACAAACACGGAGAAGAAGGACAGACAGAACATCATAAATGCCTTCAAGGGGAAGAAAGGAGGAGTGGCAAGTCTCATGCTATATGCCAAGACTAGCTCAGACAAAGACTCTGATGCTTCGCTTGTGAGCAAGCTCAAAGAGATCAATGCCTGCATGAAGGCTTTTCCTTGCGACGAAACGCAGGAATACGAGGCCCTTGTTGTTTTTGACCAATCTCTAGTCTCGGAGGAATTTGATCTGACACAGTACAAGTTTTTGAGAAAGAAGGAGGAGATTAAGAGAAACAATGCAACAGGCCTAGACGCTCAGTGACTTCATCAACAAGCTTCTGTTCCTCCTTATATCTCGGCGTTCTTTTTAATACACCCTTCACCAAGGCGACGTCGGTTAGCAGGTCTCGCTTATCAGCACTTCCTCTAAATGCCACAATCACCTTACCATCTTTTTCATACACTGTTGATTTTTCTTTGCTTGCGACTGGTTTCCAACCGTCAGCGCCTTTTCTATCTGACCGCGACAAATAGACATCCTCTGATAAATCCGCATTGCCACCCTTTTGTTTCCTGTATTCCTTGCCCGCCTTTTTCAATGCCTCCCCATAGCTTATACCGTGTTTAGCAGAGTAAGCCTTGACAAACTTAATCCACTCGGACATTTCGTATATTATTAATTATTTAATTTTTTCCCGCCAACTATATACACCCTACTATGTCCGCCCTTACAAGACTGTGCGAGAAGTTCCAACAACTTTCAATTGAAAGCGAAAAAAAATCCTTCTCATTGGAAGATGTCCAAAAGGTAATCCACGACGAAATAAAAGCGATTGAAGAAATGAGAAACGCTCAACCAAACTTGTTTCATTTCGGGAAATACAAAGGTAAAAAAATAGAAGACATCGCCAAGATTGATAAGCCATACATTGAATGGTTAGTTCGTCAGCCGTGGTGTAGTAATAAGGACGAATTGAAAAAATATTTATGATTATAATAAATAAATTTTTATATAATATACATCTACCGACGTAGGAGGTATACAATGAGCGAAGCCGAAGCAAAAAAAGAAATTCCTAGTGAAGAGGAAGAAGTAAATAAAGTTCTACAATATGGAAAATATATACATAAAAAATTGAAGATGTTGCCAAGATTGACAAAGAGTATCTTGAATGGCTAGTTCAACAGCCTGGTTTAAGAATAAAGATGAGGTGAAGAGGTATTTACCGTAGGTGATACATTTTTCCTCTAATATTGATTTCTTTTTTTATTACTCGCAATATCGCTTTCTGTTTGTGGAAGTCGCTAAATTTGGTAAAATGCGGTTCTTTCAATAACAGCCATCTTCAACTTCTACTTCTCTATTTACTTCAAGGTATTGTTTAAGGATATCTTTGAATTGTATGATATCGAAGTGGTGGTCGATATGGACATCAACACGCTCATATATATCACCACTTATTTCGCATATGTAGCGGGGCTCAAAGAATACATCAATAGCCATAAGGTCCAGATATTCTTGTATTTGAGGTCTTATCGTATTCCTGCTCGCATCTTTTATCAATCTCGCCATTTTTTTTTGTCTCGCTAAGTCCAATGATATCAACACAACAATTCCACGAACACGGCTTACCATTCGCACGAAAGTGTTTGCTTCCAGTCGTCATATTACTTCCAACATCAATGACACCATCTTTTATACCAGGATGATGGGTTATCAGGTCTCGCACGAAATTGCTATCTACTGGGTTTAGTCTTTCTCCATCAGCGTATTTGCTTATAATTCCTCTTATGTGGGTTTTGATAGACGCTTTTGTTAGAAACCTCTTGCCACCAATAATGTATGATTTCCGATAGTAAAACATATTACCGTATATTATATTAGAAAAAAAATATTACAAAAATTAATTAATTAATGGTCTTCTAAGAAATTAACTATAACACTCACATTTCCTCCATTATTAACCGTCGCGACAGACTTTTGTAAAAATGTTAGATTTTCACCAGGAGAAAGTTGTATGTCATAGGTTCGCAGGTCAATAAGCTGGCTAGAAGTAGCATTAACATACAGTTTAAGGATTACATCCGTCACAGTAGCACCGCCGAGAGCCGTCGCAGAGGTGTCTTTTGATACGATTGAAGTTTTGGCATCAATATCAGCGAAGTTCTCGCCCGTAAGTGTTCCAGTCGTTTTAACAATTCGCACTATGTTAACTTTGGTGTCCTCGTTTGATATGCTTATGATAGTTGGATAAACAATTGAATAATTAGTCGCACCACCATCAAAAGTTGTTTTATTTTTTATGCTGAGGATTGGGCTTTCCGTGGTGCTCGCCTTTTCATCTCCTTCCGCTTCGTTCGATATGCTTGAATTAATAGTGTTAGTCCCTTCTATGAATAACCCAACACTCGCAGTTTTAAGGTTTTGAATTCCAATAGAAGCATCATTCCTCATTAGACTAATAGTGCGGTAAATGGTAATGTTGTGTTTCGCAGACTGACGCCAGTGTTAGCGTTCGCATACTTAATCATATGGACTTGCTGGAATTCGCCAGTCGTAGGGTTCTCAATTGAAAACTTAACGGCACCAAATCCTAAATACTGGACTTGAATTTGAAATACATTACCCTTATTCCAAAGAACGACGGGCATATCTTTGGTTCCATCACAAGGGTCATCCCAGGTTGCTTGCGGGATATAAGTAGTTGCTCCTCCTTTGGCTTGTAGAATATTCATTCCAACATCAGTTTTATAAAATTAGAAACCATTTGAAAAATCACTTTCACCAATTCCTACACACGAATAATATGTTTTCGTATCATCAGTCGTCCATAAAGCGGTGAAGCGTGCTACTACACCCATACCAGTCCGATATTTTATTCTTCTTTTACTTGTTAGGATGGCGGTTGAAGTATTATTTGCTTGTGTTTTCAATTCAGCCATATTCGCATTAAATGAAACTGTCGCATTAGTTTGAGTTAATGTCCATATCCGTGTATTAACGGTGTAGGGAAAAATCTCCTGAACAACTGGTGTTAAATGACTAGTTAATGCTTCGCCATGATTGGGCGTAATTTCTTCTCCTCATCCTCTTGTTGTAATACAGCCCCAATCGCAAACTTAGATGCGTCTGTATCGACTACGAATTGTTTCGTAAAGTCGGGCATCGTTAACACCAGTCCTCCGTCTTTCGGGTCTTTGTAAATGAGATCTTTGAGCGCATGAAACGCTTGCAAAGCCTCTTCGTCCCACTTCTCAAAGTCTCCAAAATCTATCATTTTCTCCACTTTAGCCCGTGTTGCACCCCAATCGGGTATAAACTGGCTATAGTATTGCGCCATCGCAAGGAATGAGTGCAATTCAGTGCGGTTCTTCGGTATCGGTCGATTCATAATCTCCTCCCTCTTCTCTTTGGATATCGAGACTCGATTATGGGAGATCTCGTACCCTAAGTATGTCACACTCGTCTTGGCAAGTTGATACTTCTTTAGATTGCACTTCAGGCCAAAAGCTCCGATGCGCCTGAATATATCGGACAAATGATCGATATGCTCCTCCATTGCGTTAGAGTATACGATAATGTCATCGATATAGCAAAATACATATTCTCCCGCCTTCTGTCCCCGCCTTCTCATAAAGCCTCCGTCAGACAAATCATCGTACTGACTGCTCAACATCTTCTGCATCGCCTTCTGGAAAAGTCCTGGGGCTTGCTTGAGGCCCATCGGAAGCACTTTCCATTGATATATTTCCATACCCACCACGTCCACCACCACGTTCCGAAAGCAGTGTCCCGCCAGGGCCTCCAGGCACGCGGAGTACAGCCAGAGCTCTGCTACGCGCGTGCGAGCGCTGTCCCAGGCGTTGCCTGTGAGGGCTAGGAAGGTTCGCACCATCGCCTCATCCTCCAGCCGGAGCTTGGGGCAACGGTAACCCCCCCAGAAGCCCGGCTCGTGCAGGCGCCGGGCCGACTCGGGGCACAGGACTGCTAATTGGCACAGGCGGTCCCAAGCGACCCAATCCCGGGCCCGGGCCAGCGCCAACAGTTGTGCAGCCCCCTCAGGGGCCGTCGTCATGAGCGGATGGCTTTGTAGCAGAGCAACCGGGCGGCCCCGGCGGTGGCTCGGGGGCAAAGGGGGGGGTGGCGGGGAGGGGAGGGAGTTCCAAACCGGGGCAAGGGCAGCGAGAGGAGCGCAGAGCAGGAATGAGTGCTACCAGCAGAGGGACCGGGCAGGAAGGAGGGGGGGGGGGGGGGCAGCCGGCGCGGTCGGTAGCGGCTAGCTGCTCGGCCAGGAAATTTCTCTGGCCCCCAGACCACCGCACGCGCGCGGACCCGGCCGGCCGTAGTGCGGACCGCTAACCAGTGCTCGAAACCCCGCAAGCACCCGGAGAGCTCGGCTCCGCCTGCCTGGGCCGGGGGGAGGGCAAGAACGCCGTCAGGTTCCGTCAGTTTCCGTCGGGTTCCGTCAGGTTTATTACTGGTCAGGACCAGCCGGAAGCGCCATCACGTTTCCTAGCCACCCAGGCGGCCCCCCACACCCTCCCTCCCTCCACTGCCTTCTTTGTCTCTCCTATCCGTGCCCGCGGTGCCGCCCGGGCCCGCTCAGGACGGGCCCGCCTCGTCCTGCCTGGCTCGCTTCTCCTGGCGCGGCGACGTGGCCGCGGGCTGCGCCGGCGCGGCGGGCTGGCTCTGCGACAGCAGCTCCTCCAACCGCCGGACCCGGCGTTGCAGCGCCGCGACCTCGGTCCCCAGCGCGCGGTGGCCGGCCGGCGGGCGGGGCCGGGGGGTGGGCCAGGCCCACAGGAGGCGCAGCCCCACCTGGATGCAAGAGCCGGGCGCCGCCTGGAAGGCACAGGCGCCGTCGCCCTGCGCGCGAGAGTCATAGTGAGCTAGCAAGGCCAGTTCGTACTCCCCCCCTTCTCCCGCCCGCCGGACTTCCTTGACCGACAGCTCGTAATCCAGGTACAGCTTCTGTTTGGTACCGACGGGTGCCGCGAGGCGCGCCGCCCACGTGGCGGTGCCCTGCGCCGGATTCAGGGTCAGGCGGAGCGACGCGCAGGCCAGGCCGGGGGGCAGCGCCACCTCGGCCGACCAGGGGCTCCGCGTCTGCAGTTTCGTGTGCATCAGCTTGGTGACGGGGAAGGCGTCGTCCAGCCAGGGAGCGGGCGGTGACAGCAGCGCCACGTGCCCCGCCAGGCCTTGCTTACCGTGTTTGGCCCAGCCCGCGGCATCGCCGCGCTGGGCCCGGTACGGACAGCCCAGCTCGGCGAAACTGCAGGACACGTACTCCTCCGGGGGGGGGGGGGCAGCACCTTGCGTTCCGGCCGCGGCGCGTCCGGGCAGGTACCGTAGTGTCGATTGATGCAGCCGACCGGCAGGGCCTCGCCGCAGAATTCGCACGTGTGCTTGGCCGCGCACACCAGCGCGTGCGACGACCACCAGGTGCGCTGGCCCTCCCAGCAGGCCACGAAGCCACACTCCTGGCAGCGGGCCCGCAGCTGGTTGATCCGGCGCTCGCCGAGGTAGGGAGGGGGTGTGCGTGGGGGTCGGCGCGCCCCCCGTGCCCGCCGGCCCGAACAGGGCGCGCGCCCGGCGCCCCCCCCTTCTCCTGGCCACCGTGTCGCACACACCACCCTCACAAAGCACTCTCACACGAAATGTCAAAGCCTAGCCAAAGGAACGCCACCGTCAGCAGCCCTACTGCCAACAGCAGGAAGAAGCAAAAGACCGCGCCAGCCGACGCCGAACCTTTCGAGCTTGTCCAGCGAGGCAAAAACGCGCTTAACCCGGAGTGGTGCGCTCAGCGCGACGAATGCGTGCTTTTTTACGAGGACCATTGCAGCGAAGAAGAAGACCTCGCCCTCTTGGTGGAGCAAGTGAACAAGGCGAAGCAACCGGCAGAGCTCAGGGCCGTGTGCCAGAAGCTGGTCCGCGGGCTAGTGGGCGCACGGGCGGTAGGAAGATATAGTCTAGAGCTGCTGCAGCTACTAACATCATATCCTGTAGTGACAGTAGAACTGTCTGACTGTTTCCAGCTGTCGAGGTTAGCATCAACGTCAGGAACACCTGCCTGTAAAAAAGAATCTTCTCAGTAATAATTTTCATTTATTTATTTTTTACCTGTGCATCACTCAAGCTTGATTTTTCTGTGATGACTGTAATGTCCGAGCTTTCCCTGGGCAGAAGCGTGCGGCGACTATCTGAAATTGAGGACACGCTGTCGAGAAGCTTCCTCTTTTTTTCCGGCGGAATAGATGATGACCTGGAGAGCGGTTGCTTTCCATCAGAACTAATACTGCTGACCGACGCTAAAAGTTCAACCTTTGCTTCATGAAGCAAGGAAATTGACTTAAGTGGAAGCGGATGTTCTTTCTCAGGAACGATGAAACATACATGACCAATGTCAGTCTCGAACAGGAAAACTGGGATTTTAGCTCCTTCCTTGGCAGCCTCTTTCAACCAGACCGGATGTGCATCGCTTGGCAGCGTAGCTATCTCTAGGTCTGGATTAGGTGCATAGCTGAGCAAAATCTCTTGATCTTTCGATATTGCGGTGGTGACAGTCACAATAGGAGTACCCTTGCTGACCTGACATTATTTACAACAATATTTATAGAAAAAATACAACACACGTAACAAAAACTTACATTGCATGGATGTATGTAACAACTAACATAATTTACCTTCACGTTCGGTCGGCAAGTGTCATCGTCGAGCTTGTTGAACCCTTGCGATGAAGAGTTGATGAGATGCATTGCATTCCTGCTCGATTCGTTAATGAATTTAATTGGATGCATCCCTGTTTGCAGGGAACTCCCAATTTTCATAGTGAAATGATCAGAAAATGCAGCATGATCTGCAGCACGCAAAGACTTTCCTCCTGGTTCGAGGAGCCCAAGCTGAAAAGAAGGAGGAAGGTATTTATCAGCAAAGACTCCGTAGCCACCACCACGGTGTGCCACATATATCGGCGCCTTGCTAGCCCTCAGCATGGCATACCTAAAGTTTGAAATACACATGAAAAAAATGGCAGCGCTTCCCGTTAGAGGGAATCACTAAAAAAAAAAAGGACAGAGAAAGGCTCACTGATAGAAGGCCACACACACTAGCTAGTTATACTAAAGCTAGTATCTATACTCCCCTCTTTAAACTATGCTATATAATAATAATAATAATAATAATAATAATAATAATAATAATAATAATAATAATAATAATAACAATAGTGCTTCTCTGTCAATGGCTGATGCATTTCTGCACATGCGCCTCCATCGTCTCACCCGTGAGGGGAGTACGAAGATTTGACGATAAGCTCTAATGACACCCCCGCAAGGGCAGTTCCAACACTTCCAGACGGGCCGGTATGTTAATATAATAATAACAATAATAACAATAATAATAATAATAATAATAGATTTATCAGTCAATTGGCCTTTGATCCTGTCGGACATGTGCCTCCATTGGTAGCACGGGGCCGTTCGGTGACGCGGCTCCGCTCCAAAGACTCAATAATAATAATAATAATAATAATAATAATAATAATAATAATAATAATAATAATAATAATAATAATAATAATAATAATAATAGTGATTCTCAGTCAATGGCGAATGCATTTCTGCACATGTGCCTCCATCGTCTCACCCGTGAGGGGAGTACGAAGATTTGACGATAGGCTCTACTGACACCCCCGCAAGGCAGCTCCAAGCAACAATAATAATAATAATAATAATAATAATAATAATAATAATAATAATAATAATAATAATAATAATAATATATATTGAAGAGGAAATGCAAAATCATGCCGGTCAGTTTCACAAACTTTTGTGCAGAGTTTTTTCCACAGATTGTTGTGTACAGAAGAAAAGAATAGCATTCCCGCTCATTCTGAGCTGGGAAAAGAGCGGGAATGCTGTTACATCTTCTCGAAATGTCATGCTCTCAATAAAATCTCTGCACAAAAGTTTGCAAAACAGCAATCCAAAAACGAGTTTCATCGAATTGCTGGTTTGTGAAAAATAGATTAAGCTGGGTCGTGCAATGTTAGGAAATGACATTTATAGCTTCAACAAACACGTTGCAGCAGAAACATGCAAGGGATGACATGAGTTGAGAGTACGTACTAGGAAGGAAATGCAAAATCATGCCGGTCGGTTTTCACAAACTTTTGTGCAGAGTTTTTTCCATAGATTGTTGTGTACAGAAGAAAAGAATAGCATTCCCGCTCATTCTGAGCTGGGAAAAGAGCGGGAATGCTGTTACATCTTCTCGTAATGTCATGCTCTTAATAAAATCTCTGCACAAAAGTTTGCAAAACAGCAGTCCGAAAACGAGTTTCATCGAATTGCTGGTTTGTGAAAAATAGATTAAGCTGGGTCGTGCAATGTTAGGAAATGACATTTATAGCTTCAACAAACACGTTATAGCAGAAACATGCAAGGGATGACATGAGTTGAGAGTACGTAGGAAGGAAATGCAAAATCATGCCGGTCGCTTTTCACAAACTTTTGTGCAGAGTTTTTCCACAGATTGTTGTGTACAGAAAAAAAGAATAGCATTCCCGCTCATTCTGAGCTGGGAAAAGAGCGGGAATGCTGTTACATTTTCTCGAAATGTCATGTTCTCAATAAAATCTCTGCACAAAAGTTTGCAAAACAGCAATCCAAAAACGAGTTTCATCGAATTGCTGGTTTATGAAAAATAGATTAAGCTGGGTCGTGCAATGTTAGGAAATGACATTTATAGCTTCAACAAACACGTTATAGCAGAAACATGCAAGGGATGACATGAGTTGAGAGTACGTAGGAAGGAAATGCAAAATCATGCCGGTCGCTTTTCACAAACTTTTGTGCAGAGTTTTTTCCACAGATTGTTGTGTACAGAAAAAAAGAATAGCATTCCCGCTCATTCTGAGCTGGGGAAAGAGCGGGAATGCTGTTACATCTTCTCGAAATGTCATGCTCTTAATAAAATCTCTGCACAAAAGTTTGATAATAACACGACCCTTTTTCCACACGTTCAAATTTCAGACCGGCCCGAGAAAAATTTTAAGGTTGAAGGCGCTGACTGGTAGTTATGTCTTTGGAATTCAACTCATTTTGCTCGTTTGTCAACGTGTAGGATCACTTTCTGACTCTGGCATGTCTACGAAGCACATTGCCAAGACTCTGCAAGCCATTCTCAAAAATTCGCGTGGGGAATTGTTCCTTAAAATCAACGGGTCTGCAGACGTGCTGCCCTTTGATTGTGTGGAGATTCCCCACGCCGTCTTTTGCAAGCATGATCTGGTATATGCTTGCTCACTTACTTACTTACTTATTTATTTAATGTGCAACATGCAGGGCAAAGGCGATTTGGAGGAGTTGGTCCGCGGCTTCAGCTACACCTGGAATGCACAAGGTATTATGTATGTATGTATGTATTTATAATGCATGCATCGTAGGGATCCTGCTCAAGAATAAGCCTGTGCCCTGGGACGACGGATTGGGAGAAGCTCCTCCCGCAAAAAGGCAGAAGAGACAGGAGAAGGTGAAGGAGAAGGAGAAGAAGGAGAAGCAAAAAAAGAAGGACAAAGGGAAGGAGAAGGAGAAGGAGAAGAAGAAGGAGGAGGAGAAGAAGAAGAAGGAGGAGAAGAAGAAGAAGAAGGATGAAAAGGAGAAGAAGGAGGAGGAGAAGAAGAAGAAGGAGGAGGAGGAGGAGAAGAAGAAGAAGAAGGAGGAGGAGGAGAAGAAGAAGAAGAAGGAGGAGGAGCAGAAGAAGAAGAAGAAGAAGGAGGAGAAGAAGAAGAAGAAGAAGAGGGAGAAGGAGGAGGAGGAGGAGGAGAAGAAGAAGAAGAAGGAGGAGGAGGAGAAGGAGAAGAAGGAGGAGGAGAAGAAGAAGAAGGAGGAGGAGGAGGAGAAGGAGGAGGAGAAGAAGAAGAAGAAGAAGGAGGAGGAGGAGAAGAAGAAGAAGGAGGAGGAGGAGAAGAAGAAGAAGGAGGAGGAGGAGAAGAAGAAGAAGGAGGAGGAGAAGAAGAAGAAGGAGGAGGAGGAGAGGAAGAAGAAGAAGGAGGAGGAGGAGGAGAGGAAGAAGAAGGAGGAAGAGGAGAGGAAGAAGGAGGAGGAAGAGAGGAAGAAGATGGAGGAGGAGGAGAGGAAGAAGAAGGAAGAGGAGGATGACCAGCTGAGTGGGTTTCCCCCTCTGGATTCGGGGAAGGTTCGCGTGTGGGCCCACAAAGGAATTTTCACATTCCTATCCGGATTAGATTATCAAGACTGGTATTATTATTATTATTGTTATTATTATTATTATTATTATTATTATTATTATTATTATTATTATTATTATTATTATTATCATTATTATTATTATTATTATTATTATTATTATTATTATTATTATTATTATTATTATTATTACTGGATACTGTAGCATAGTTTACAGAAAGGAGTTAGTTACTAGCTTTAGTATAGTTAGCTAGTGTGTGTGGCCTTCTATCAGTGAGCCTTTCCCTGTCTTTTTTTTTTCGAGTATAATCCCTCTAACGGGAAGCGCTGTCATTTTTTTTTAATTTCATACTGTTATTATTATTATTATTATTATTATTATTATTATTATTATTATTATTATTATTATTATTATTATTATTATTTTATTATTATTATTATTATTATTATTATTATTATTATTATTATTATTATATTATTATGTGGCACCGCGATAGCCCAGTGGTTAAGGTCTACCATCTGGGACCTGTCGCCAGTTCGATTCCCGTCGGTGCCAGTATTTTCAAAGGATATTTTCTTTGAAAGTATTGGTCTGTCTGGAAGGCTTGGAGCTGCCTTGCGGGGATGTCAGTAGAGCCTATAGTCAAATCTTCGTACTCCCCTCGCGGGTGAGACGATGGAGGCACATGTGCAGAAATGCATTCGCCATTGACTGAGAAGCACTATTATTATTATTATTATTATTATTATTATTATTATTATTATTATTATTATTATTATTATTATTATTATTATGGACACCGTGATAGCCCAGTGGTCAAGTTCTACCATCTGGGCCCTGTCGCCAGTTCGATTCCCGTCGGTGCCACCAGTATTTTCATTGAACATATCGGTCCGTCTGGAAGTGTTGGAACTGCCCTTGCGGGGGTGTCATTAGAGCCTATCGTCAATTCTTCGTACTCTCCTCACGGGTGAGACGATGGAGGCGCATGTGCAGATTTGCATCAGCCATTGACAGAGAAGCACTATTATTATTATTATTATTATTATTATTATTATTATTATTATTATTATTATTATTATTATTATTATTATTATTATTATTATTATTATTATTATTATTATTAGCTTTTTCTTCTGTTCCTCTTTTATTATTTATTATTATTATTATTATTATTATTATTATTATTATTATTATTATTATTCAGCCCAATGGCCTTAAGGCGTTAAACTGTGACGCTAACTCATAACCCTTTGGTGGTAGATGCTGGGGAGGAGGGTCGTTGCGCGCGTAAAAGATCTTAAACTCCGCATATGCTGGTTGATAGCCCAGGACCCAGCAGACACCAGATTGTTATGGGTGGGGTTTTGAGGCAGCTCTAGCAACCGCGCTTGGTGTATGCACTTGCACATTCGGTGACGTCTTGCAAGAGGTTGCTGGGACTGCGGAATAACCTCGGCTTAGTGCAGTCTTGCCCTCAGGAGCTCCATCGGTGGCCCCGATCATCAGGCGAGAGACTGACACGGGGGGGTGGAGGACCTCGAAAAAGGGTATTGGAGGCTTATGTCCGTTGAGGATATGCCATTAGCTGCATCAGTACGCCTCAGATATAGTATTATTATTATTATTATTATTATTATTATTATTATTATTATTATTATTATTATTATTATTATTATTATTCAGCCCAATGGCCTCAAGGCGTTAAACTGTGACGCCAACTCATAACCCTTTGGTGGTAGATGCTGGGGAGGAGGGTTGTTGCGCGCGTAAAAGATCTTAAACTCCGCATATGCTGGTTGATAGCCCAGGACCCAGCAGACACCAGATTGTTATGGGTGGGGTTTCGAGGCAGCTCTAGCAACCGCGCTTGGTGTATGCACTTGCACATTCGGTGACGTCTTGCAAGAGGTTGCTGGGACTGCGGAATAACCTCGGCTTAGTGCAGTCTTGCCCTCAGGAGCTCCATCGGTGGCCCCGATCATCAGGCGAGAGACTGACACGGGGGGGTGGAGGACCTCGAAAAAGGGTATTGGAGGCTTATGTCCGTTGAGGATATGCCATTAGCTGCATCAGTACGCCTCAGATATAGTATTATTATTATTATTTAGGGAGTACATAGGCCATCGGTCCCTTTCCATGGGCTGATTGGTATAAAGCTCCTAGATTAATGTTCTATGCCGTCACTTCCTTTATTCCACCGATTGGTGTGGAGACTTTCCTTATGGAATGGAGGACTGGATGCACATGGCCTTTTGGCTCAGCAATTGGCAGACGATACATATTATTATTATTATTATTATTATTATTATTATTATTATTTATTATTATTATTATATTGTTATTATTATTATTCGATAGCATAGTTTAGAGAGGGGAGTATAGATACTTAGCTTTAGTATAGTTAGCTAGTGTGTGTGGCCTTCTATCAGTTATCAGTGAGCCTTTCCCTGTTTTTTTTTTTCGAGTATATTTCTTCTAACGGGAAGCGCTGTCATTTTTTTTTAATTTAAACTCTCTTTTTATTATTATTATTATTATTCCTCTTTTGCTGCTGCTTTAATTAGCTTGCTCTTTAAGTTCACATCCGAGGACAACAAACGTCGGGAGGGGGCGCTCGCGCTCGACGTTGCACTTACAAAGTACAACAATTTCGAACTGAAGGCGTCCACGCAAGTGGAGACATGTGAGGGTGAAACTTCACCTTGTGCTCCCGGGTCTTTTTCCCTATAAGTATGAAAGATGTTTATAAACTGATTGTTTATTTTTTTATTTGCAGGCTCTTCATTGTCTTTCCCATTGGTTGGCGCAAGAAGACTCCTGCGCAAGTCAATCGAGGTACTGTATGTTTTTCAAAATTCACAAGCTGCACATATTTTTTATACTTGGATGTTGCAGGATCGAAGCGCTTCATTTTTGCTGCGCGCGAGGTCGACACTGACGGCGATGGCAAGGCTGACGAAATCCAATATCAGCTCATGGGTTTTTTTGGTTTTAACCTTAAACACTCTTGCATGCTTGATCCGTCGCCGATGGACTTCGAGAAGCAGGTGAAGCCCGCGTGGCTCCTCTACGTCGGTAACCCCACGAACCCGCCTATGATTTGCAACTGGCGGAAGCGGGAGCTTTTGCTTCTGTACGAAGCAAACAAGGTCATTTCTTCTTCTTCTTCTTCTTCTTCTTCTTCTTCTTCCTCTTCTTCTTCCATTTTTCTTTTTCTTCTTCATATACATGTTATTATTCTTTTTCTCCACCAGCTCCATCTTTTTTTTTTTGTTTTTTTTTTTTTTTTTTTGTTTTTGTTTTTGTTTTTTTTGGCATCTTCCTTTTCTTTATTTTGCATATTTACTGCATGCTCGCCTGAAACGTTAGAAGAAGAATCAAAAAAAGGGCCCGACTGAGCCTCGCTTTTCGGGCAGGCCAAAAAAACTGAGATTCGGTAGCAACATTGTATGTAATGAAAAATGAAGGATGTATGTAATATTGTTTGGTTCTTTGTGCAGAATCCATCGACGTCGACGATGTTCCAGACGTTCCAGACGTCCCTGAAGAAGAAGAGACCCCTGAGCCTCCTATGCCTAAGGGGTCCAGCAAGAAAAAGCCAGGTACTAGCAAATTTCATCTTTTTTTGTGTGCTTTTTTTTCAGTGTTTCTAATTTCTGACGTGACTAGGCAAGCCGAAGTCCAAAAAGCCCGCGGTCGACGCTGATGAAGTGGACATGTCGTTGGAGGTATAATCTTTCCTACTCCTTCTTCTTCTTTTTCTTTTTTTTTGTGAGGGGGGGGGCCCCCGGGGGGGGGGGGGGGGGGGGGGGGGGGGGGGGGGGGGCGGGGGGGGGGGGTCAAAAGGTCTCTTTGGGCGCCGCAGCATATAGTTTAGAGAGGGGAGTATAGCTACTAGCTTTAGTATGGCTAGCTAGTGTGTGTGGCATTCTATCAGTGAGCCTTTCCCTGTCTTTTTTTTTCCGAGTATAATCTCTCTAACGGGAAGCGCTGACATTTTTTTTTCAAACTTTATTATTATTATTATTATTATTATTATTATTATTATTATTATTATTATTAATTATTATTATTATTATTATTATTATATTATTATTATTATTATTTAGGGAGTACATAGGCCATCGGTCCCTTTCCATGGGCTGAATTGGTATAAAGCTCCTAGAGTGATGTTCTATGCCGTCACTTCCTTTATTCCACCGATTGGTGTGGAGACTTTCCTTATGGAATGGAGGACTGGATGCACATGGCCTTTTGTCTCAGCAAATTGGCAGGAGATATACTATTATTAATATATTATTATTATTATTATTATTATTATTATTATTATTATTATTATTCTTTGTTGTTGTTGTTGTCGTTGCTGTTGGTTTGTTCTGCCACTGCCTTGTTCGCAAGAAATGAACGACTTCTTTCAAAACAACGGCGACCG
>WBZZ01001325.1:0-2500 GCA_019918135.1 Paulinella micropora
GTTGTCGTATCCCGTTTTACCCTGCCAGTTGTGACTCGCGACGAGTAGCTTGAAGCCGGTATCGAACTGCTTGGAGCGGTGCTTCTTGGCTCGTTTCCGGACCCGACGGCCGCGCTTGGCTTCCGCCCTCGTGCTGCCCCCCTCTGTAGGTGCTTGCGCAGGTTGGTCCCCCACTGCACTGGCCGCCGAATGCAGGGGCACCACCTGCACATCAGCACACTCAGACACACACTCAGGTGCATCGGCAGCCAATGCCGAAGACACCACCTGCACATCATCAACACATTCTTCATGCAGAGGCAAGACGCGATATCCCGTCGCAGCTTCCTCCTTCCGGACCGCCGCTTCCCCACGCAGATGGATGCGAATAAGCCTTCGGACACGTTCCCTGTCCCTGAACCTGCGCCCAAGGGCCACATTGACCCCTCTGCCGAAGAATTTGAGATGTTTGAGTTGCTGCAACGCCGTCTGCCTGCTGTCATCGTCCTCGTAGACCAGCTCCAGGTGACGAGACATTCGCTGGCCTTGCCACTCCATTACCGGGACCACCAGACCAAGACCGCTCATTTTGGAGGCGATCTCCTGTAGATTGGCGCGTTCTGAGAGCCCCCAGACAATCAGATTACGCCCGTCCTTGTCGTACCGATCTACCCGCCGGTACCGTCGAGGCGGCGGTGCCATCTGCCATATAGCGCCGCTCGCCTTATGTTGAAGCGCCGACCCGTGTGCCAGGTTTGGGGAGGAAGGATGAGGCGCAGCTAAGATAGCCTCTCCACGTGGTTCAGGAATTCCGTCATATACGCGAGCCCTCATCCTCCCATCCTGGGACATCGGGCCAGAGCCCGTCGAAGAGGCATTCCCACGGGGATTGTCCTGGTCTTCGGCGATTCTACCTTGTCCCATAAGGGCCACAGTGGTAGCTCCGTGCTTCGCGTATTTGTAATCCATTGAGAGTAGTAGACGGCCAATGTCGCTGGCCATCACCGCCGCGCCTCTTTACGCCGAGGAAAGCGCCCGTCCATGCAAATAGCATCGGCGGTATCTGCAACACACTACACGCATTTCCGCCGGTGTCACTGGACGCTGCCGCGTCGCTTCGTGCCCTTCGGCGCCCGCCAGCACCCCCAGCGTCGCCAGAACCTGCCTCACGCACTACACACACTCTCCATCGCATCGCCAACGCCTCTACTCTCATGCCTTATGGACTTTCAGCTGCTCCTAACAATACACGTCATGAGGTACGGGTGTCCCCGAGTGGAGCCAGATCGGACGGCGTGCCGCTGAAACTCCTTCCCCCACGTGGGTATAGAAGGCGCGAACCTAGCGGTACCTATAGGGTCTTACAGACAAGTATAGTAATCCCAGCCGAAGCTGCTCAGTTAGAAATGCAACGGTGGAGGGTGTGAATGCATGGGGCAAGGCACGGCAACGCAGCAAGGCACTGGCAAGGCATTGGGACCGACTGAAGCCCCTCTCCAACGTGCGCGTCATCATGTATTCCAGTTAGGCAACCCCGAAGAAGCGAAGATAGGGAGGAGACAAAACCCAGGTTAGGATGAAGATAGGATTAACATGAAGCCGAAATGGAGCCGAGTTGGAACAGGTCAACTCGGCCCCATCTTGGCTCAATGTGAATCCTATCTTCAACCAATCTCGGTACTGTTTCCTCCCAATGCTCACCTCAACAAGATCGCCAAACCGGAGCTAGAAGCCCCCAGGCATTTACTCGGCAGGAAATTCGGCGAAAATGGGCTAACCAGGAAACCAGACCCAAACCAACAGCCAAGAAAAACGAGCCAACCAACAATCCAACAGACAACCCCACAACCTGCCTGGCCGAACCCCTACCGAGTAAATGCCCAGTTGAGAGTTGCGCATATCCCGGTGACCGCCCTCCCCAAGCCGTCACCTTCGTGGGGAGAGGCTCCTCTTCCCATGGAGTGCCATCTTGTGCACCCCTCCAGAATAATAATAATAATAATAATAATAATAATAATAATAATAATAATAATAATAATAATAGTGCTTCTCTGTCAATGGCTGATGCATTTCTGCACATGCGCCTCCATCGTCTCACCCGTGAGGGGAGTACGAAGAATTGACGATAAGCTCTAATGACACCCCCGCAAGGGCAGTTCCAACACTTCCAGACGGGGCCGGTATGTTCAATGAAAATACTGGTCCAGACGGATCGGTATGTTCAATGAAAATACTGGTGGCACCGACGGGAATCGAACTGGCGACAGGGCCCAGATGGTAGAACTTGACCACTGGGCTATCACGGTGTCCATAATAATAATAATAATAATAATAATTATTATTATTATTATTATTATTATTATTATTATTATTATTATTATTATTATTACTATTACTACTACTAATATTGTTATTATTATTATTATTATTATTATTATTATTATTATTATTATCATTATTATTATTATTATTATTATTATTATTCTTAGGGAGTACATAGGCCTTCGGTCCCTTTCCATGG
>WBZZ01001325.1:7500-15000 GCA_019918135.1 Paulinella micropora
ACCTACCTACTTACCTACCTACCTACCTACCTACCCAGGGCATGTTGTCCATGGTTTTGCGACCAAGCGAGAGTCTCTGTGCCGTGCTAGCTTGAGCTTGGACTTGCCTGCCTGCCTACCTACCTATCTACCTACTAACTTAGTGCCCATCTACCTACCTACCTACCTACCTAGGGCATGTTGTCCATGGTTTTGCACCGCTTGGTCGCCAACGAGAGTCTCTGTGCCGTGCTAGCTTGAGCTTGGACTTGCCTGCCTGCCTACCTACCTATCTACCTACTAACTTAGTACCTGCCCATCTACCTACCTACCTACCTACCTAGGGCACCCTGTCCATGGTGCTGCACCGCTTGGTCGCCAACGAGAGTCTGTGGCGGGCTGGTCTAAGCCTGGGCTTGCCTGGCTACTGCATAGGACTGCCCCCTCGACCTTACCAGGCACAGGGCAGGTATAGATGATTATATATGTAGATAATATTATGAATATATACATCTTGCTTGGCTATGCCATCGGGTTGCCTCCCCGCCCTTAGACAGGGCACGTATGCACGTGTGTGTGTGTGTGTGTGTGTGTGAGAGAGAGAGAGAGAGAGAGAGAGAGAGAGAGAGAGAAAGAATGAGAAATTATGCACGTATGTATGTATGTGTGTAGGCGCATTCTGCACTCTATTTTGCTACCCGATCATTCCTCCACCTCCTCCTCCTCCTCCTCCTCTACTACTACTACCACTATTACTACTACTACTACTACTACTACTACTACTACTACTACTACTACTACTACTACTACTACTACTACTACTGCTACTACTACTACTACTACTACATCTTCTTCTCGGGCACTCCGTCCTATATTTTCCCGCGTGGGGTGGCGGGTGGGCAAGACCAAACGGCTCGCAGACGTGGTGGAGGCTTTGCTGGGCGCGGCGCTGCTGTCGCCTGCAGCACAAGGCAGCGAAGTCAGTGGCGTATGGAATGGCTGGAAAATGCTAGACCGCATTGATTTGCTACAGGGAAGTATCAAGATGTGGAACAGCGTGGGATGTGGATGGGTTGGGGAACTGCTTTCATCTTCTTCTTCTTCTTCTTCTTCTACTACTACTACTACTACTACTACTACTACTACTACTACTACTTCTCCTCCTCCTCCTCCTCCTCCTCCTACTGGCACATGGCAATTTCCCTCCTCACTCACCTACGACCAGGCCGCGCTCATTGAAAGGCTGCGACTGCATGAAGTCGAGGTACAAGTACATGCATACATGCATGCATACATACATACATACATACATACATACGTACGTACATACGTGCATATATACATACACATATGCATACATACATACATACATACATACATACATACATGCATGCATACATACATGCATGCGTACATACATACATACATATAAACATACAAACATATATGTTCCCTCCAAGTTCACCCATGACCAAGCCATGATCATTAAAAGACTACAACTCCATGAAATCTATCTATCTATCTATCTATCTATCTATCTATCTCTATCTATCTATCTATCTATCTATCTATCTCTATTTTCTATCCATCTATCTATCTATCTATCTATCTATCTATCTATCCATCTATCTATCTATCTCTAGGCCTTGGCTCAGTATCGCTTCAAGCATAAAGCTTTACTCCTTGAGGCCCTCACTTTCCCCAATTCGGTATGATCTATCTATCTATCTATCTATCTATCTATCTATCTATCTATCTATCTATCGCTTCAAGCATAAAGCTTTACTCCTTGAGGCCCTCACTTTCCCCCACTTGGTATGATCTATCTATCTATCTATCTATCTATCTATCTATCTATCTATCTATCTATCTATCTATCGCTTCAAGCATAAAGCTTTACTCCTTGAGGCCCTCACTTTCCCTAACTTGGTATGATCTATCTAACTATCTATTTATCTATCTATCTATCTATCCATCTATCTATCTATCTATCTATCTATCTATCTATCTATCTATCTATCTATCGCTTCAAGCATAAAGCTTTACTCCTTGAGGCCCTCACTTTCCCCAACTTGGTATGATCTATCTAACTAACTATCTATCTATCTATCTATCCATCTATCTATCTATCTATCTATCTATCTATCTATCTATCTATCTATCTATCGCTTCAAGCATAAAGCTTTACTCCTTGAGGCCCTCACTTTCCCCAACTTGGTATGATCTATCTATCTATCTATCTATCTATCTATCTATCTATCTATCTATCTATCTATCTATCTATCTATCTATCTATCGCTTCAAGCATAAAGCTTTACTCCATGAGGCCCTCACTTTCCCCAACTTGGTATGATCTATCTATCTATCTATCTATCTATCTATCTATCTATCTATCTATCTATCTATCTATCTATCTAAGCTTTCCTCCTTGAGGCCGTCGACGTGGTATTACTAATCACTATAATGCATACATGTAATGTCTGTACTTCATTGTCCTTGTTCCCAAACTTGGTGTGAATGCATGCATATGCATGTTTTCTAAAAAGCTGCACCCTGCTGTAGGTAGTACATACGTGAGTAGTTAGCAAGGTAATTACCTAGGTAATTTTTTATGTGTGTGTATGTAGAAGGCGACCTCTATCTATCTATGTAGATATCTATCTATCTATCTATCTATCCATCTATCTATCTATCTATCTATCGCTATCTATCTATCTATCTACCTACCTACCTACCTACCTACCTACCTACCTATCTATCTATCTATCTATCTATCTATCTATCCATCCATCCATCCATATATATATCTATCAATGCCCTGCTTGTGCGTTGTGTATATTATTACTATAAAAGGCGTTACATATTATTACTATAGAAGGCGACCTCTATCAACGGCCTTGCATATTATTACTATAGAAGGCGACGTCCATCAACAGTCTGACATTATTAGTATAGAAGGCGACCTCTATCAACAATCTTACATATTATTACTATAGAAGGCGACGTCTATCAACAATCTTACATATTATTACTATAGAAGGCGACATCTATCAACAATCTTATATTATTACTATAGAAGGTGACATCTATCAACAATCTTATATTATTTCTATAGAAGGCGACGTCCATCAATAGTCTTACATTATTACTATAGAAGGTGACATCTATCAACAATCTTATATTATTTCTATAGAAGGCGACGTCCATCAACAGTCTTACATTATTACTATAGAAGGCGACATCTATCAACAGTCTGACCTATAGAAGGCGACCTCTATTTACAATCTTATATTATTACTATAGAAGGCGACGTCCATCAACAGTCTAACAGGCAGTTATCAGAGGCTGGAGCTGCTCGGCGAAGTCTTATATTATTACTATAGAAGGCGACATCTATCTATCAACCATCTTATATTATTACTATAGAAGGCGACATCTATCAACAATCTTATATTATTACTATAGAAGGCGACGTCCATCAACAGTCTAACAGGCAGCTATCAGAGGCTGGAGCTGCTCGGAGATGCTTCTCTGGACTTCTTGGTTGCATGCATACATACATACATACATGCATGCATGCATGCATACATACATCACATGCATACATTACATACATACATAGGTACATACATATATGCATGACATACATACATACATTACATACATACATACATACATACACGTATACATACATACATACATACATACATACATATATATATACATACATACATACATACATATATTCCAAATATTTATAAATTGCATAGGTGGCATGTTATCTCTTCGAACGCAACCCACACGGTCCGATCTACCTACCTACCTACCTACCTACCTACCTCCTACATACCTACATACCTACCTACCTACATGCCTACCTACTTATTCATCTATCTATCTATCTATCTATCTATCTATCTATCTATCTATCTGTAGTTGGTCCGGGCGACCTAATGCATCTCAAAGCATATCTATCTATCTCTATCTATCTATCTATCTATCCATCTATCTATCTATCTATCTATCTGTAGTGGGTCCGGGCGACCTAATGCATGTCAAAAGCATACCTATCTATCTATCTATCTATCTATCTATCTATCTATCTATCTATCTGACGGGAAGCACAATCCTGTTCCCTCAGGGTGCCCTTTCTCGCTTGTTGAGCCCGGAATAAAACCCACAGTGCTCTGTCGGTTTATACTAGACTGTCGAACAGTCTCGAAACTCCATCTGCTTACTGGGCCCTCTGTAATGGAGGTGGGAGCTCGTTCTGCAAGGGGCGCTTTATGGAACGAGCCCTGGCCCCGCCTGGTACTAGGAAGCTTTGGTATTGCCTGTATCAGTCCCTTCCGTGCAAACATCACGGCTTAGCTGGGCATCGGGTTAATACTTTACCCACAGACTTCCTGGTTGACGAAATCAGAAGCTCCTTTTTTCTGACATTAGTCGATATTTCATCTATCTATCTATCTATCTATCTTTAATGGGTCCCGGCGACCTAATGCATCTCAAAAGCATATCTATCTATCTATCTATCTATCTATCTATCTATCTATCTATCTATCTATCTGTAGTGGGTCCGGGCGACCTAATGCATCTCAAAAGCATATCTATCTATCTATCTATCTATCTATCTATCTATCTACCTACCTATCTATCTATCTATCTGTAGTGGGTCCGGGCGACCTAATGCATCTCAAAAGCATCGCCGTCTGCCACAGCAACTTGCTCAGGTACATTACATACATACATACATACATACATACATGCAAAGTCACTTACTTCCTTACTTACTTACTTACTTACTTACTTACTTACTTACTTACTTACTTACTTACTTACTTACTTACTTACTTACTTACTTACTTACTTACTTACTTACTTACTTACTTACTTACTTACTTACTTACTTACTTACTTACTTACTTACTTACTTACTTACTTACTTACTTTCCTACTTTCCTACTTACTTACTTGCTTACTTACTTACTTATTTACTTACTTACTTACTTACTTTCCTACTTACAGCTTGTTGCTTAGCTTGGGCTTACCTGCCTACTGCATTACATACATACATGCATACATGGATACATGCATGCATACATTCATACATGCATACAATGCAGGTTGTCTCTGAGCTTGGGCTTAACTGCCTACTGCAATACATACATACATACATGCAAACAGGTTGTCGCTTAGCTTAGGCTTACCTGCCTACTGCAATACATACATACATACATACATACATACATACATAAATTCATTCATACATTCATACATGCATACAATGCAGGTTGTGTCTGAGCTTGGGCTTAACTGCCTACTGCAATACATACATACATACATACATACATACATACATACATACATACGTACATACATACATACATATACAGACTGTCTCTTAGCTTGAGGTTACCTGCCTACTGCAAATACATGCATACATGCATGCATACATACATACATACATACATACATGCATGCATGCATACATACATACATACATACATACATACAGGCTAGCCCTGAGTTTGGGCTTACCTGCCTACTGCAACCCGCCCTTTTCTCCCAACAAGGTTTATTGATTGATTGATTGATTGATTGATTGATTGATTGATTGATTGATTGATTGATAGGATAGATAGATAGATAGATAGATAGATAGATAGATAGATAGATAGATAGATAGATAGATAGATAGATAGATAGATAGATAGATAGATAGATAGGATAGATAGGATAGATAGACAGATAGACAGACAGATAGATAGATAGATAGATAGATAGATAGATAGATAGATAGATAGATAGATAGATAGATAGATAGATAGATAGATAGATAGATAGATAGATAGATAGATAGATAAAGAGAGACATAGAAAACCTTCATGTATTTTGCTTGATTCTTGTTCTGCATAGCTGAAAGAGCTGCGCGCTCAGCTGCAGGACCATGGGCAACTCTGGAGCTTGGCGCAGCTTGGCCTTTCCGCTACTAGCCCAGCCTCGGAAATGGCTGGAAAGGCTGGAAAGGCTGGGAAGGGTGGAAAGGCCGAAATGGCTGGAAGTGCTGAAATGGCTGGAATGACTGAAAAGGCCGAACTTGCTGAAATGGCTGAGCCCAGCTCTTCCGAGTCGGGCTTTCTGCAGAGCGGCCCCGAGGACGCCCTGCGCCAGGCTGCAATATGGGTAATCTATCTAATCTATCTGATCTATCTGATCTATCTAATCTGTCTATTTTGTCTAACCTATCTAACCCTATCTAACGTATCTGACCTATCTTACCTATCTCACCTACCTAGGTGCGCAAGCCTGCTTGTCTGCGCTCGTCTCGCCACAAAGAGCTGGGAGATGTGGTGGAGTCTTTGCTTGGGGCCATTTTGCTTGATGCATGTGATGGCGGTGGAGAGAACGACAACGAAAACGACCCCTCCCTGCCAGCACGTGGTCGAGTTGTCTGTCTGTCTGTCTCAGCTATCTATCTATCTATCTAGATAGCTGAGACAGTCTGTCTATCTATATATCTATCTATCTATCTCTATTTATCTATCTATCTGTCTGTCTGTCTGTCTGTCTGTCTATCTATCTATCTATCTATCTGTCTGTATGTCTATCTATCTATCTATCTATCTTTCTATCTTTCTTTCTATCTATCTATCTATCTATCTATCTATCTATCTATCTATCTATCTATCTATCTATAAGCCAGAGCGAGAACCGACCCTTCTCTGCCACCTCGTGATCGATCTATCTATCTATCTATCTGTCTATCTATCTATCTGTCTGTCTATCTATCTATCTATCTATCTTTCTATCTTTCTTTCTATCTATCTATCTATCTATCTATCTATCTATCTATCTATAAGCCAGAGCGAGAACCGACCCTTCTCTGCCACCTCGTGATCGATCTATCTATCTATCTATCTGTCTATCTATCTATCTGTCTGTCTATCTATCTATCTATCTATCTATCTATCTATCTATATCTATATATATATATGATGTAGACAATAATAATAATAATAATAATAATAATAATAATAATAATAATAGTGCTTCTCTGTCAATGGCTGATGCATTTCTGCACATGCGCCTCCATCGTCTCACCCGTGAGGGGAGTACGAAGAATTGACGATAAGCTCTAATGACACCCCCGCAAGGGCAGTTCCAACACTTCCAGACGGGCCGGTATGTTCAATGAAAATACTGGTCCAGACGGATCGGTATGTTCAATGAAAATACTGGTGGCACCGACGGGAATCGAACTGGCGACAGGGCCCAGATGGTAGAACTTGACCACTGGGCTATCACGGTGTCCATAATAATAATAATAATAATAATAATAATAATAATAATAATAGTGCTTCTCTGTCACTGGCTGATGCATTTCTGCACATGCGCCTCCATCGTCTCACCCGTGAGGGGAGTACGAAGAATTGACGATAAGCTCTAATGACACCCCCGCAAGGGCAGTTCCAACACTTCCAGACGGGCCGGTAATAATAATAATAATAATATTAATAA
>WBZZ01001325.1:42500-57500 GCA_019918135.1 Paulinella micropora
CTATCTCTATCTCAATCTCCATCTCCATCTCTATCTCTATTTCTTCTCTCATTTCTTCTCACCTTTTCTTTCTCTAGGCTTCCTTTCTTCGTTTCCTTCTCATCTTCCTTTTATGCCGGCCCACCCATATATAATGGCATTACTCTATGTTCCGGTCTGTTGGTTATCCTTGGCTTTGAGATTACTACGGTAAGTCCCTCTACGGTAGTTATTCCTCAGTCTTCATGTCGTTAGTTTAGTTCTCACTTTATTAATATTATTAAATAACTATTCACGGTAACATTACTACTCGGAGTCGCTAATGAAAACACTGTGTTTACTGTGTGTGGAAATTTCCTCGTTACAGTCCAGGTTACCGTGGCTCACAAAATTCTGACGTCGCCGGGTGTTAGGTAATACATTGGTAACAGAGATAGTAACTAATATAAATATCTCCATGTATTTAGCCGGATTATGCGGTTAGATCCCGTCCTATCAAAAAATAATACCAATCCCTCTTTGTGGACCGAGCGGGTATATCAGTGCCCCCCCGCCACAAAGTGGGTCCAGTTATCGTTCCGTTCATCAATCCGATGATATGTGACCTACTATTCGTTTCAGTCGTCCATTTCCGTTGGACTAGGTATAATCATTGAAGTCATTCTTCTGTATATACTTCGTACCGTTGTGTACGTGGTACGCCGGCGACAGTAGGCCCGGGTTATGAAGTCAAGCTGACTCCAGCCAGGCTTGGAGCGCCTGAAGCGCAAGAACTCTTGGGAAGTGTTCCCAAGACTATGATCGGGCAGAAGAAAGCTGATCCAAACACCTCGGCCAGAGGGACGTTGTCTTGTTCGTGTTTGGGGCCAGAATAGAAGCGACTAATTTCTGTTTGCTGTGTGTAACAAACAGGTGCCTGTGAAGCCCAGTCGCGGCAACGGTGGAGCAGTACCCCATCGCAGTGGCTGCAGTGGAGGTTCGAGATCGTTTGACTCATGCTTGGCCTGCCAGTCCAACTCGGCGTCAAGATCCTTGTGCCATCGGAGGCGTTCCGTGGACATTACCTACAGTGTCGAGTGTCCAGCTTACCAGACAATCCGGCCTGAGACGACGGCTTCCGGGCACCGTGTTCAGTGCAGCAGCTTGACTTTAATCCTTTGAGCAGTTAATGCTTTGCGGTTTCAATGATACAGAGGTTTGTAGGGTTCTTGGCGGTGAAGCCAAGTGTCCGGTCACAATATTAATAAAAAGACAAGTCTGAATACAGAGACAATCTTTAATCAGTCATTGCCCTTTGGTGAAAGGAAGGAAAAGTGACACGTCACTACTCAAAACTGGAACTACCGTGGCACTAGGTGCTGGTTCAGACTGGCATTCCAGAAAATAAGATAAAATTTACTTAATAAAGGTAGTAGTATGTAAATACTAAAGTTCAGGACTGAACTTGAATTTGTTGGAACTAATAATTTTAATTACTAGTTAAGGACCGGCCGTATCAGAGTAACGGTGTCGGTAGAGCCATTGCTTATGATCCGGCCAGTCAAGTTACGTGGCGTGTTCTGTTGGCGCCTTTTTTTATTAAAGCTGTAGTACTGCTGATAGAGTGTTGTTGCTATCATAGATTATTATATTAATAATAGTGGTCTAACAGGTTATCGAGCCGGCCTTGATTAGCGGACTCTGCGTCAGCAGCTTTAATCAGTTGCACTTAGTCTGGAAGGAGAGGCATTAGGCATTCAACAGAAAAGTGCAAGGGTCGACGTGTAGCAGGCAGTCGACAACAATTCGTAGGCAGGCTGAAGGCGCCCACCTCAAACGTGTATTGTGGCTAGATAGCATAGCACAGACACACCAAACTGCTTCATCCCTAATAATAATTCCCCCATTTCTACTTAACTGTAGGAATTTATTGATAGTTGAGATTAACTCCTATCTTCCGCACTTTGGTCTAAGAACATGGCTTACCCCATGTTCGAGAAATCGTTGCACAAAGGGTTCAAGGTGGATCCCCCTGGGGTGTGACCATTTAACAGTAGAGATCCAGACTGGAACAACTGGGAGTATGGATTTCTAGCTGTTTTGGCTATCCACGACCCAATGGGGATAGGCGAACTACCCCCCCACAAGAAACACCCTTTGTACTTGCAGGCAAAACAGGCAAGCTCTTTTGATCACCCTGACACACCACCCAACGAACCATTTCTATCTCCTAGCGCAGAAAGAGAGACTGAAAATCAGGGTCAGGGAGAGAATAAGAGACCTGTTACTACATTGTCAAAAAGGAACGCAGTCACGAGTGCTTTCTCTAGCGCCACCCCATCTGTCAAGCAAGAACAGAAAGACAGTTCTTCTTCTTCTAGCTCTGCTCAACCTAGCACCTCTTCTACCTCAACAACCACCGAACAGAGAGGCTCTGCTGGAATCCCTATTGTAACTGCTGATTCTACACCTAATCCTATCCTTGGATCTTTATCAACGACAGATACTATCAGAGGGTAGAGGAAAGAAGAAAGATGAAACATATTATATAATCGATTCATTTTTACTCTCTGAAAACGGTCCTGTAACAAGGACAAGGAAACTATGTCGGTTATCAGAACGGCTGGTACCGACTGGGTCGAATGTTTCATAACACATCGTTATTACGCTATTGGTTTTACGGGAATTCACTCATGGAAGTGATTCCTTGTTATTAAATGTATTTTAAGATGAATTCTTATTACATTTCCGGTTTTGAAGAATACTTCCGGTTTTAATGTTGTATTATTGTAAGATTAGGATAAAGGGGTATGGGAGAAAAGCTTGGAAGCTTAATGATCCCATAATGCCTTAAATTCTATATTTTTCACTTAACCGTTTACCGAAGTGGTGAAGGTTATTAGGATGGAAACCACACAAAGCTGTGACATCATTTTTGATTATATAACCTCCCACATTAATAGCGTTGACCTGAACCTTTTGTAGCAAATGTAGTAACTGTTTGAAGTTATGGAAAATTTACACGGAAATTCCGTGAAATTTGGCAGTTTTTCCCGTGACTGGGAAATTATGGCTTAATAAGGGAAATTGCACTTATGGCTTGTTGTTTAGGGTATGTTTTGGCATTTGTGCAGGTTACGGACGTAACGCATCGTGTCAGTTGACCCGTGTCAAAGGGTCACTCCGTTTTTAGCGGTTTTTCCCTTTGGCTTGTTGTTTGGGTTCAATTCTGGCTTCCCTTTCTATTACAGAAGTGGAGGTTAGCCTTGAACCAGTTGTGTTCAGTTTTATAATTAAATTCCTTTTTTCCTTTGAGCTCGTAAGGGTAAGACCTCCGATCTTCATACAAAATACAAGAACAGAAAAGCAGAAAGCAGACATCCAAGCACGCCTAGGTGAAAAAGCAAGCAGAACCCCCAACCAACAGTCAGCAGTTAAAACATGCAAACAAAGACTGTAAGGGCAGAAATACAACAGAACGCATACCAGACTGCACAAGATACTATAGGAGTCAAAAAGACATCAAGCCAGAGGAAGACAACGAACCTTACGGCAACACAAACACTCAAACGCAGGAGACATATTGAAACAGCATCAAAAGAGAGAAATGAAAAAAGTTCAAATTAAAATACAAAACAATAAAATAAGACAGACATCAGCCAACGTTGGAAGAAAACCCTCGCGACTTCTCCAAACGGCAACCGGCACTCGGGGCGTCACCCTCCTACCGGTTCACGATTTCCCACGCAGAAGAATTTAACAATAATGAAACAATTCCCGCCAGTCAAACGGACGACGTCACACAAAAGATGTACCTCCAGAAAATGACCCACGAAACTGCCTGATATGGGTAATAAGGGTAATTGTAAAACGCTAGTGCCACCAGTACCAGAAAAGGTACTCTAAATGACTGTATTAATAACTGATAATACTACTAACCGTAACGAATATTGCTAACGTACCAAACAGCAATACGGACGTAATTGAGGAGGAAGGGTCTAATTAATTGTCCAATCCTCCCCCTTAATTAGACTTCCTGTGACGAGTCAGTGTCCACAATGCAACGCGCAACTAACAACTAGATTAAGCAAATAAGCAAAGCGCACTTGAAGTGAGCTATCCTACGTCTCCTGTGGAGTTCGGCAATATAGCTACACTATTAACAACTAAAGCGCAATAAGCACAACAGTGCATAAAATACGACTATAATAAAGCAGAGGTGCTAGCCTACGTCTCCACTACATGTGGAGTTCGGCAATCTAGTCACCTAATTACTAATCGCTAGCCCCTTGCTATCGGGAAAACTAACAAGAGTCCTATCCAAGAGTCCACGTTGTAGGAAGTCCTGCTGTGGGGAGGGTCGTACCTCTGAGAGGGAACGGTTTCCCGAGTCTTTAGTCCTTCGCCACATGCCGGACGCGACGGTTGTACGGCTCCCCCCGCATGGCCTTGGTATTGATGTCGGCCAGGTTGTCGTTGGAGCCCACCTTCTCGTTGACGACGAGGCCCGCCTCCTCCTTCTGGTTCACAATAGCACACCGCAGGTCCACATGTCATAGTTTCCTACCAAACACATTAGTTTCAGCAAGATCTAACGCTCCTTAGTTGTCGCCGTACAAGATGGGGGGCTGCCCCCACCCGTACGGCGGCCCCAGCGCGTCGGCGACCCCTCCGCCAGCGATGCCCTGTACAAAATTGATGATTTTATCCTGCCTCCACCATTGCGTACACCTCGGCCTCGCAGGATGAGGCTTCCGGCGCCGCCGGCACCAGACACTCGCCCGCCGACGCCTCTTGGCACTCCCCACTTCCCGGCGCGGCCGCCACCAGCTCATCGACCGTAGCCCTAGCCTTCTCCTCCACTCGCGCTTCCAATGTTGTCCCCTTTTGTGGGCCACCGATACGTTTCGCTTCAGGCAAAAGGTAAGCACGGAGCCTCCCAGAAAGAAATGAAAGCCCGCTAAGCGAGCGCGGCGGTCATCAGGCGTACCCTTCCAACTTGAGTCGGCCCACGACATCAAGCGGGTGCCATCCGCCTTGGTAAAGCGAATGCCTTTCGATCGGGTGCCACTGAGGTACCTCACGATCCGTTCGGCTTGCTGGTAATTAAACAACTCAGGCTTCGAGGCATGGGTTGCTACCTCCCCTATTGGGCCCAAGACCTCGTGCCGAGTGATGCGGGTCCACAAGAGGACACCTACGATGTGCTGCGGTGAGAACTGCTCTAACACTGATTGCTTACCAGCTCGCACTCCCGGCATCAACCACGGCGAATCGGCAGTAGCTAGACCGGTGCACTGTAGCTTCTCAACGGCCTCCCTGATAAAGTCCTCCTGAGAGATCTTGATCGTACGGCCTAACCGACAGTCTTCCTTATCTTCGATGTTCAAGCCTACCACCCCGGTCGGCGCCTCTTGCTTAAAGACCCTAAAGGCCTTCTTACCGGCAGCTAAGAACTCCGCTTCGACCCTAAAGGCCTTCTTACCGGCAGCTAAGAACTCCGCTTCGACATCCTTACCACTGAACGCTCCCATCATGTCGTCGACGTGCACGAACACAAAGTCCGGTTTGTCCTTACCGGGTAACCAACGCCAAAAGAAGCAAGGAAAAGCGACATGAGCCTTAAAGCCCAAACCTTCTAAGAACGGGACTAGCTTGTACCGCCACCATTTGCGGCCCGCATCCGGTCTGCCATAGAGGGCTTTAAGCATTTCCCACACATACCCCGGCTCTTCTAAACCAAACGGTGGTACGATGTAACTGGGGCGATACCCCTGCTCATCTGTGTACGCGGTGCCAACGTCCCACTTTGACAAGACTAAGCCAAAGAACACCGTTAGGGCGAAAAGCATCAAAATGGTAAGAGCACACGGAGTTGGGAAGTCACGTTTCCCAAAATGCCATCCCTGTATCATGGAAAACCCCTTGGCAGTCCATCGCCTTTTGAACTTCAGGATCTCTGCCCCGGCCTCTTTGGTAGCATCAACGAACCGGCCTTCACAAATGTCTTTCTTGTCAGAGTACTAAGTCGGCTCGGACTCTCCGGAAGCAACCTTTCTCCCAGAGCGTAACCATCTCATCGGCTCGGGCGTCGTCCCAGTACCTAGCTCATCTGCTTGCTTCTCACTCACCGGCCTAGTGAACGTGGTGGCATGTGCAGTCTCCGGACCGTCGGCAAGGTACTTGACGATCTCCGAGTCCAACATACGGTCTGGGGAGTCGTCATCCTCAAACTTTACCCAGTGGGCTGGTCCGTTCTTCTTCTGCTTCTTAACCCATATGGGTTCGCTCACGTCTTGCACCTGGCCTCGTCGGACCTTGTCCCGGAAACCCACCCCATAGGTCTTCTTGGCCCAAGCCCAGCCCCACTGAGTGGCTGGGGTCTTAACCCACCTTTCCTTCAACTCTCCTATTGTTTCCGGGTCGGGATCGGGGGCCTCTTTCTCGGCTTTCACGGCTTCCTGTTCAGAGGTCGCTTCCTCCACTTCACCGTCAGAATCGGAGCTATCAAGCTCCCCCTGATCCGGGGCCTTCTTCCCTCCACCGGGATCGGTCACCCCCACCCGGGGCTTTGGGACAAACAGCTGCTCAAGGTCGGCGTCTTCCACTAACGGGTCTCCCTTGAACGACTCCAAGCTCAGGCCCTTCTTCTCCCAGAGGGGTTGCAACAAAGGCCAGGCCGGCTGGTTCTCATCAAAGTTATTGACGTTTCGCCAGGGGAACACTCTACCTTCACACAGGATCAAGTGTGCGGAGTACTCCAAACTCAGCCCTAACCAGGACGCCATGTGCGTCCGGCTCTCGTCATGTCCTAACCTGCCCTCGATGACCATGTGGCATAGGCACCCAAAAGGATGAAGGTAAGCTATCCAATACACCTTCCTTTCACAGGGCATAAGCTCAAACATCCGGACATCACCACCGGATCGTTTCGGTGAAAGGTTGTGCAAGAGGATAGCGTGCTGCCACGCATATCCCAAGAGCTCATAGGGTAGCTGAGCCTTAACCAGGTTATGGCGCGCTTTGCGCCAAAAGTCACGTTGGAACACTTCTGCATAGGCGTTCTTGTTGTGTTCGTTGAGGGTGTTGATCCTCTTCCTCACTCCCGTGTCCCGGACCAGCTTCTTGAAGTCAGCTGAGGTATGCTCACCGTCTACCCGGACTTCCTTCACCTTCTTGCCGCTTTGCGTCTCAAAGAAGTTTATGCATTCCCGCATGAAACGCACTTGTGGTGCCGCGGTGCCATCCTTTAGAAGGAGGCCAAACGCATACCCGGTGTTAGCCTCGATTCCCACCATGCCGTACCAAAACCCACCATAGAGGGGTTTGCGTAGGCACCCGGACTTGTCGAACGACACTGCTTCGAACTTCTCTACCTGTGTCAACTGGTTGCTTGCCGGGTGGTTCACTTTTCCCCCTTTTGCGGCTGGTCACTCCTTACACTCTTTTACCGCTTGCTCATGGGTTTTGTCACCCACTATCTTGATCCCGTACGCTTCACTGATGAGGCGCTGCATGCTGCTTCCGGGCCCTCCGAACTTCTGATGAAGTTGTTCACTAGTCAACTCCGTGACCTTAGCCATCTCCTTCCCAAAGAAAGCTCTAGCCTCAACCTTATCCGCAGCCAGCTCTTGGTTGGTGGACGTCACGAAACGCCACACCTTGTCCACCGCGTCTAGGTACAGAACCCCGGCCTTAAGTTCTGGGGAAATGTCCGGTATCCGGGCCTTGGTGATGTAGCCCTCTCCCTTCTTGTTGACAACTACACTGTAACCTTCCTTAGCTAACTGAGGACCGGAGACTAAGGTTTCATCTATGTTGGGGCTAACCCACACACTACCTAGATGTAACCTGTTCTTTTCCCCCTTTCCGTTCACGGTCGTCATGTCTAACGAGCCCTTCTTAGTCACGGTGGTCTCCCCGTTGACCGTGTCTACCCGTTTCATCCCTCGCTGAATGTTGAACAAACGTTGTTCAGCTCCGGCCGGCACAAAGTGCAACGTAGCTCCCGAATCGAACATGGGGTCTTTGTCCGCACTCCGTCCTAGGAGGGCCTGTTCTGCTAGCCGAATACCCTTCGCCATCCATCCGCGTTCGGTCATGAAACGAAGTAGGTCGTCAACCGGGTCAGCTTCTCCCTCGGCTTCCGGCAAACTTGCGTATTCCTTCTCTAGTACGCTCTCACCGCCCACCACCCTTTCTCGGACTCTGAACGGCTTAGTGGGAGGTTGAAACCCGGCGGCACTATTTGCTGCTGCTCCTTCTACGGCCCAATGTCTCTGCCACCTAGGCTTGTTCATGGGATACTCACTCCCCTGCGCCCAGTCGTACAACAGCCTAGTCCACTCTCCCCACAGGGAAGTCACCTTTCGGTCTGTAGGGCCCGGTATCGTCTTAGCATGGGACGAAAACCAGGGCATCCCACTCACGGAGGCTCGGACCGTCTCAAGGAAGCCAAACGCACGAGCGCCCACTGACCTACGCCTATTGCTTGGGCTGGTGGAGGGCGTAGTCACCGGATTGCTATCGGTCCCGGCGGTAGCATCCCCACCACCGGGGTCTGAATCAACACCAGGGTCGGGACCTATGGGGGACGGCACCCTTACCGGAGCTCTAACCACGTCCCTGTCTCTAGCCGGGGACTCTCAGCTTCACGCTCCCCCTCCCCGTCGGATTCCGAGGAAGGATCGGCATCGGACTGCATCTCCGGAGGCTCATCTTGCACGTCCGCCAAACCATCGGGTTGGTAGTCCTCCGGGCCGGGCCTCACCTTCACCGTACATTTTCCCTTTTTGCTTTGAGTAAAGATTTCAGGTTTTGGCTCATGATACCACTACCAGCCTCAGCCGGCTCGGCCTTTGAACCAATCTCAACCTTCGGGGCAGGTACCGCTGACGGCCCGCTCGCCCCTCTAGGTCTACCCTTACTCTCTCCACGGGGGTTGGGTGCTACCGGACGGAGGGGAGTGCCCTTCACCTCTTGGGCGCGTACCGGCACCGATGCTACGGGCGGGGGCACAACTCCCCCACGAGAGGGGGATACCCCACCTCGGAAGTACATATGCTTCGCTTGGGCACCGGCCTGAGGTTCATGTTGGCGGCACACCTTCCGCCATGAGGGTACACCAGACGCCTCCCATGTTACCGGTTGTCGGCTAATGACCCACTGTTGGAGGGAAAGTGAGAAGGGTGTGTTTCCTGTGGGACAAACAGGGGGAGTGTAGATGGGCCGACAAATGTAGGTTTGAGCATGACCCCACTAAAGCCAAGAAGGCAGCAAAGGGCTCTAACGGGGGTAGGGATAGCGACGACTCCGAGGATGAGGAGCCGGGCGTAGCCTTAGCCCAGATGGTAAAGTTCCTAACCGGCAGGTCGAAAGACAAAGCCCTCATGGCTAAACCCGGGGGTGCAAACCTTCCCGAACCGATCATACCCCCGGAAGACGAGAACAGTCTTGAGATCTTGCTTGAGGACGACGCCGACATAGATAAGATGAATGAGGGGCGGTGCCATGGAGTAGCGGAAAAGGTAAGCGCCGGTGCGTAGCCCGGTTGAAGGACCTTGAGTCTCCCTTCAACAGCCTTAGGATTAAGGCAGCCACTCTCATCGATAGCAACTATTGTGTTGAGCATCGACCCCTCCCAAACCGGCAGACACCCCCAAGGGGGAGAAAAGCAAGAAGAGCGAGAAGAGCAAGGGGCCAAAGTGTTTTAACTGCTTTGAAAAAAGACACATCGCCGGTAAGTGCAGCAAGAATTGCCGGTTGTGCGGGGGCAAGCACAAGTTGAGCAAGTGCCCGGACAAAGGCCGAAAGGAGAAGGGGGAGCCAAGCAAGAGAGAGAAAATGCCTTGCGCCTGTGGGCAGCCGACATAGCTCGAAGGGATCATCTAGCTCTAATGTGCGAGATGGGAGAACGAGGGTTAGAAGCCCAAATCAAAAGTGGGAGTCATCCCCTAATGGTTGAGACCATAGTGAGACACAAAGCAGCGAAGCGGGGTATCCCGTGGAACCGGTCCCTCTTGCCCATCATCCACTATGCAAAGCCCCGTGAACCCGGACAGTTTACCAAAACGGAGGTAGCGGCAGGAGGCCCCGCGAGTGCATTTGCCTTCCTTGCTGAAGAGCCAGCACTCGTCCTTGGGTTTCCCTTTTCCGGCCTTGCGAGCTGCCAAACCTTTCTCCGTGGAGCTAGTCACTTTGGCCCGGTCAAACTTCTTGTCTAGCTCAAGGGCACGATCTTGCACGAACTTCCACCAGGAGGCGAAGTCCCACTTGAACTGCTTACGATTCAGTTCAGCCATTTCAACCCAGACTTGCCTAGCTTTCTTCACCCTAGAGTCAGATTGCTTTGGGCCCACTAACGCGTCCATCACTATTTGTTGCATCGGGTCATCGGTTGGGGCTTGGCCATAGTCGGCCAACCAGTCTCACCTAGCGTTCAAGTCCACACACTGACCGACGTACTGTTGCTTACTCGTAAAGAGGAAGTCATTCAGTTCCTTCACCTTGTCCTGAACGTCAGAGGGGTCAGCTTTCTTGTACCGGGCTAGCAATCTGTCCCACAGTGCTTTAGGGTTTTGTCCAAAGGTCAGCTTCTCCGGATCAGCTAAGTTACGCACTAGACTCTTCGCCTCACCACCGAGCATGTCATAGATGATATTGAACACCCTCTCGTTTTGCTTGCTCATCTCAGCAAGTACACTAGCGTCATAGGCCATCACCTGTTGTGTCAGTGCGCCAGCACGATCAGCACCCCTAGTGGGGTTTTGACCTTAGAGGGGGGCCGTCTGTCCTGCCCCACTTTTGCTGTCGCCCTCTAGTCTGAGCCCTTGCCAGTTGACAGCCTAGGTTTGTCAGTGCTAGCATACCCACTAGAGTAGAGGTCAGAGGTGTGCCGGTCTTCATCTTCCTCCTCCTCCTCCTTTCCTTCTTCAGTCTCAGTGGTTGGTTTATCCTTCGGACTGCTAAATACCGGTTTGTAACGCTTGACTGCGGTTTTCTGTCCTTCCTCTACCCCTAACGCCTCCTCAAGGTTTGAAGCTTCCGGTTTGGGGTTGGGCATAGGCCACAGGCGAGTAGAACCCTTGGCTTTGTCCTCGAAGTATTCCTTTACTACGTCTTCGTCCAAGTCAGCCCAATCATTTCACTCTGCTACCTCTTCCCAAGCTAGTATAAAGGGGGGCACCTCCCTACCCTTAAGCTGTATCCCTAATACGTTTTCGCGATGTACATATTGTTTGTGGGCGTCAGCACCCTGTAGCACTTCCTTAGGGACCTTAGCATTACAGCTTGCACTACCTGCCTATGCAATAGGATCCATGCCTCTTTGCCGGTGAACGTGATCTTATTGTCTGTCTTACTAGTTGTCATTTCTAACCACCGTCAGTCTCGAACAGACACACGCTCCACACACACACACTTACACACAGCACACAGCTATGCTCTCTACTTGCCAAATAGAGATAGGGTCACGCTATGCTTACGCTGTTCTGATGGCACAGACACAGGCAAGCAACCACACACACTCCCACACAGAGAGAACACAACAGAGGTCACGAGCAGACTCACACACACACTACACAGAAAGTGTTTTGCTTCTCCACACCACCCTTTACTCTCTCTCTCTCTCTCTTCAACTACGTGCGCTACCACTGACTCTATTGCTCAAACTACACTGAGGCTACCTCAGCTGCCACCTATGATAGCTTTCCACCTACTAGCAGCTCTATCTGCAAAGTCAGTTCTTCAACCTACCTAGGTTTGTAGTTGTTTTTGTACAACCACTTAAACACTTACCTTTCGCTTCTCCCCTCGTGTCCAATGCACGGTTCTTCAGAGCTCACGACCTCACCACACCTCTCTCTCACTCCTCACACAGTCACAGCAACGACACAAGGAGTAGATGCGATGATGCAGTACGAGTTCAACAATAGCTTTGCAATGTAAGCTGTTGTGTCCGTGGCAGCGGGTGCTCAATCCCGCCAGACACCACGGCAAGCACAACTGGCCACGTCACAGAACAGATGAACAACACTTGTAGGAGGCTCACCTCTCCCGCACTGCGACCTGTACTCTTCGGTGTAACCCCCCTGTCCCTCTGTCCTGTCCCCCACCTTGCCCTTGCACTGCACACCAGCAGAGCAGTGCGTGGGTAGTGTCTACAGTGATCAGCTGTAGCCACACAATCGAAAATGCGCACTTTCCTGTAATGGGGTCACTTAAGGCGGACCCCACACCCCTTTAACGAAGGTTCTCCTCTGCGATCCGTTGCACAGATCACGCTCCAAGGCTCGATAACCCGTTGGAAGAAAACCCTCGCGCCGCGACTTCTCCAAACGGCAACCGGCACTCGGGGCGCCCCCCTCCTACCGGTTCACGATTTGCCACGCAGAATAATTTAACAATAATGAAACAATTCCCGCCAGTCAAACTGACGACGTCACACAAAAGATGTACCTCCAGAAAATGATCCACGAAACGGTCTGATATGGGTAATAAGGGTAATGATAAAAAGCTAGTGCCACCAGTACCAGAAAAGGTACACTGAATGACTGTATTAATAACTGATAATACTACTAACCGTAACGAATATTTCTAACGTACAATACCAAATAGTAATACTGACGTAATTTAGGAGGAAGGGTCTAATTATTGTAATTGTGCAATAGCCAATACCAAAAAAACACACAAAAAAATTAGAATTATTAATAAGCTATTCTTTATTTTATTTTCTTTTACTAATTAAAGCTTGCTTACTGTAATAAATAAATAAATAAATAAATAAATTAATTAAAGAAAAAAATAATAATAAAAATTCTTTTATCATTTTATTAATAGTGCTTCTCTGTCAATGGCTGATGCATTTCTGCACATGCGCCTCCATCGTCTCACCCGTGAGGGGAGTACGAAGAATTGACGATAAGCTCTAATGACACCCCCGCAAGGGCAGTTCCAACACTTCCAGACGGACCGGTATGTTCAATGAAAATACTGGTCCAGAAATAGACCGGTATGTTCAATGAAAATACTGGTGGCACCGACGGGAATCGAACTGGCGACAGGGCCCAGATGGTAGAACTTGACCACTGGGCTATCACGGTGTCCATCATTTTATTAATAATACTGAATCTCACCATAAGTTAAAAACATTAATTTTTGAAGATATTATATTAATACAATACCAAGTGAATGAAAAAAAAAAAAAAAAATCACTAACAAACTGAAAGAAATACCTACAGAGACAGACAGCCAAATGCAGACGGACTGGACTGACAAAGACATGAAGCCAGAAAGGCAGAGAAAGATAGAAAGGCAGAAATAGACACAAAGACAGACAGAAGGACAGCAGGCAGCCATGCGCAGACACAACAAAAACATACAGACTGACAGACAATCAAACATACGTGCATACATACAAACATGCAAACATACACATCACTAACACAACCTTAATCACAAATGAAACAGTTAGAAAAGCAACATACATAACTAAGTGTCAAGTAAATAATCACAAAAGAAATACAAAAGAAAAATACCAAGAGCGATGAAAACAATGACCAACACAACTAACCAGCGACAAAGAAACATATCAAACAGCAATAACTAAGTAAAAAAAAAAAAAAAAAAAAAAAAAAAAAAAAAAAAAAAAAAAAAAAAAACCTTAATCACAAATGAAACAGTTAGAAAAGCAACATACATAACTAAGTGTCAAGTAAATCATCACAAAAGAAATACAAAAGAAAAATACCAAGAGCGATGAAAACAATGACCAACACAACTAACCAGCGACAAAGAAACATATCAAACAGCAATAACTAAGAAGTAAAAAAAAAAAAAAAAAAAAAAAAAAAAAAAAAAAAAAAAAACTAACTTCAGCGTACTTAAATATTAAAGTTAGTACAGTAGAAAAAATTTAAATAACTTTGAGCACTCACAGGAAAAAAACCGGCCGCCCGATAAAGTGAACATGCTATTAATAATAACAATAGCGTAGGCTAGCAGGGAGAAAGACAGACATACCGAAGAACCGACCGGCAGACAAACAGACTCACTCTCATATACAGAGATAAAATAAAACAAAAATAAATTACTAAAAAAGATAAGTATATATATATTAAAAAAAAACCCCACACACACACATATATATATATGCATGTATATATATATATGTAAAGGAGAGGAGAGGAGGAGAGAGAGAGAGAAAGAGAAAAGTCTGAGAGAGAGACATAAAACGAAGAGAGAGAGAGAGATATAGAAGAGAAAGAGAGAGATATAAATCAGAGATAGAGAGAAAGACTCATAACTCGGAGAGAAAGAGAGAGAAAGAGAGAGAGAGAGAGAGGGAGGGAGGGAGGGAGGGAGAGAGAGAGAGAAAGGAAGAGGCAGAGAGAGAGAGAGAGAAGAGAGAGAGAAAGAGAGAGAAAAACAGGAGAGAGAGAGACATAAATCGAGGAGAGAGAGAGATAGAGATAGATCGAGAGAGAGAGAGAAAGAGAGAGAGAGAGAAGAGAAAGATGGAGAGAGAGAGAGAGGAGAGAAGAGAGATGGACAAAAACCGAAGAGATAGAGAGAGAGGGAAAAAGAGAAGAGCGAGAGAGAGATAGAGAGAGAACGAAGAGAGAGAGAGAGAGAGAGAGAGAGAGAGAGAGAAAGAAAAAGAGAAGAGCGAGAGAGGATAGAGAGAGAACGAAGAGAAGAGAGAGAGAGAGAGAGAGAGAGAGAGGGAAAAGAGAAGAGCGAGAGAGAGATACAGAGAGAACGAAAAGAGAGAGAGAGAGAGAGTGTGAGTGAGAGGGAGAGAGAGAGAGACAGAATGAGGTCAACAGGAGGAAGAGAGAGAGAGAGAGAGAGAGAGAGAGAGAGAAAGAGAGAGAGAGAGAGAGAAGAGAGAGAGAGAGGAGAGAGAGAGAGAGGAGAGAGACAGGAGAGATGGACATAAATCGAAGATATATATATAAAGAAAAAAAAAAAAAAAAAGGAGAGAGAGAGAGAAAGAAAGAAAGAAAGAAAGAACGAAAAAAAGGAAAGAAAGAAAGAGAGAGA
>WBZZ01001325.1:65000-75000 GCA_019918135.1 Paulinella micropora
TTACATTACATTACATCACCTTACATTACATTACATTAAGTTGCATTACATTACATCACAGTATAGTACATTACGTTACATGTCGCACATCTCGTGTTAGGTGCAAGGCGAATATTTGGCTCCGCAGATTTATCACGACGCTGCCACTTACGACGGTATCAACTAACAACAACCACCACCACCACAACAACAACAGTTCGTACGAGGCGGCCAACTGCGACGGTATCAACGGACACAAGACTACGTCAACCCTTCACAGGACTACGTCATGAACTTGACAGGAGGGCCACGTGCGCTCACTTACATATGTACGGAGAGAGAGAGAGAGAGAGAGAGAGAGAATTGTGTATGTACGTATGTGATATCTGTAGATATTATGGTAATTTATCATATAAAACAATAAGCTATATTACATATATTTAACATTGTGTTCAAACCATCCTTATCCAAAGTGAAAATGATCGTATCGGTTATGTGTGAGGACCAGTCAGTATTACTTAATCAATGGTAAAATCTTCCAACTTTGAGCTCAACGTTTCAAAACTTCTATCGATTTTGTGCCGATATGGTCATGCTCAAGCCATCGTTGAAAGCTCAGAACAAGAACTTTCCAACGGTGTGCTCTGCACTTTCGTATCCGAGTCAAATACAAGATTGCCGGCTTTGGAAAAAAATTCTTAATAGTTCCAAGTTGGGTGATTTTTCCATTTGAAATTGTCTTCAATCATGTGCTGTCAAGCTTCTTATTTACTCACACCCGCCTGCGAGTGGCAGGGAAATTTTCATGTATTTGAAAGTTCAAAAATTATCATTAATAGTGGTATGAATATCGCTAGTATCAGTAACTATATTAATAAGTAGCGTAATATTTATAAGTTTAGTTGTAAGTCTTGACTAACCCACTGCGAGGAAATTACCAACCGGCAATCAATTGAATAAACACACTGCTGTCAATTGACTCGTGACCTCAAAATACTTCGGACTCCGAGTGAGGTCAGGGAAGATACGAAAAGACTCTGGATCATTATGCCACTACTCCAATACCCAACCTAGAAAGATCTTCATAACCTACTACTAACCTAAGTTCAACTTACACTGGTTTTTACCACACTGAAATACCTAGTATTTAATGTTTGCGGACTTACTCTATTATTAATAATATTATTAATAATATCAACTTCCTAGATGCTTCCTTTAAAGTTTTCCCCCCGGCATCGTTGTAAGAAAACCCTCGCGACTTCTCCAAACGGCGACCGGAACTCGGGGCGTCCCCCTCCTACCGGCCAACAGTCAGTGCTTCCCACGCAAACCGTAGGCTGAGAATTTAACAATACTAATGACTCCAACAATTCCCGCTAGTCAAACTGACGACGTCACACAAAAGATGTACCACCAGAAAATAACTAACGAAACTGCCTGATATGTGCAATAAGGGTAATGGTAAAAAGCCAGTGCCACCAGTATCAGAAAATATACTTTAAATGACTGTATTAATAACTGACTGTGACCGCCGTAGTACTGATAATACTTCTAACCGTAACGAGTAATGCTAATGTACCAAATCAGTAGCAATACAGACGCAGTTGAGGAGGAAGGGTCTAATTAATTATCCAATGCTCCCCCTTAATTAGACTTCCTGTGACGAGTCAGTGTTCACAATGCAACGCGCAACTAACAACTAGATTAAGCAAATAAGCAAAGCGCACTTGAAGTGAGCTATCCTACGTCTCCTGTGGAGTTCGGCAATATAGCTACACTATTAACAACTAAAGCGCAATACGCACAACAGTGCATAAAATACGACTATAATAAAGCAGAGGTGCTAGCCTACGTCTCCACTACATGTGGAGTTCGGCAATCTAGTCACCTAATTACTAATCGCTATCCCCTTGCTATCGGGAAAACCACAAAGAGTCCTATCCAAGAGTCCACGTTGTAGGAAGTCCTGCTGTCGGGAGGGTCGTCCCTCTGAGAGGGAACGGTTCCCCGAGTCTTTAGTCGTTCGCCACATCGGCACGAGATCTTGGGCCCAATAGGGGAGGTAGCAACCCATGCCTCGAAACCTGAGTTGTTCAATTACCAGCAAGCCGAACAGATCGTGAGGTACCTCAGTGGCACCCGATCGAAAGGCATTCGCTTTACCAAGGCGGATGGCACCCGCTTGATGTCGTGGGCCGACTCAAGTTGGAAGGGTACGCCTGATGACCGCCGCGCTCGCTTAGCGGGCTTTCATTTCTTTCTGGGAGGCTCCGTGCTTCCCTTTTGCTTGAAGCGAAACGTATCTGTGGCCCCACCAAAGGGGACAGCATTGGAAGCGCGAGTGCAGGAGAAGGCTCAGGCTACGGTCGATGAGCTAGTGGCGTCCGCGCCGGGAAGTGGGGAGTGCCCGGAGGCGGTGGCGGGCGAGTGTCTGGTGCCGGCGGCGCCGGAAGCCTCATCCTGCGAGGCCGAGGTGTACGCAATGGTGGAGGCGTACCACGGGCAGGATAAAATCATCAATTTTGTACAGGGCATCGCTGGCGGGCGGGTCTCCGACGCGCTGGGGCCGCCGTACGGGTGGGGGGAGCCCCCCATCTTGTACGGCGACAACCAGGGCGCGTTAGATCTTGCTGAAACTAATGTGTTTGCTAGGAAACTAGGACATGTGAACCTGCGGTGTGCTATTGTGAACCAGAAGGAGCAGGCGGGCCTCGTCGTCAACGAAAAGGTGGGCTCCAACGACAACCTGGCCGACATCAACACCAAGGCCATGCGGGGGGGAGTTGTACAACCGTCGCGTTCAGTGATGCGGGTCCACAAGAGGACACCACGGTGAGAACTGCTCTAACACTGATTGCTTACCAGCTCGCACTCCCGGCATCAACCACGGCGAATCGGCAGTATCTAGACCGGTGCACTGTAGCTTCTCAACGGCCTCCCTGATAAAGTCCCCCTGAGAGATCTTGATCGTACGGCCTAACCGACAGTCTTCCTTATCTTCGATGTTCAAGCCTACCCCGGTCGGCGCCTCTTGCTTAAAGACCCTAAAGGCCTTCTTACCGGCAGCTAAGAACTCCGCTTCGACATCCTTACCACTGAACGCTCCCATCATGTCGTCGACGTGCACGAACACAAAGTCCGGTTTGTCCTTACCGGGTAACCAACGCCAAAAGAAGCAAGGAAAAGCGACATGAGCCTTAAAGCCCAAACCTTCTAAGAACGGGAGTAGCTTGTACCGCCACCATTTGCGGCCCGCATCCGGTCTGCCATAGAGGGCTTTAAGCATTTCCCACACATACCCCGGCTCTTCTAAACCAAATGGTGGTACGATGTAACTGGGGCGATACCCCTGCTCAGCTGCAGACGCCTCTGTGTATGCGGTGCCAACGTCCCACTTTGACAAGACTAAGCCAAAGAACACAGTTAGGGCGAAAAGCATCAAGATGGTAAGAGCACACGGGGTTGGGAAGTCACGTTTCCCAAAATGCCATCCCTGTATCATGGAATCGGCTTTTGAACTTCAGGATCTCTCCCCCTGCCTCTTTGGTGGCATCAACGAACCGGCCTTCACACATGTCTTTCTTGTCTACTAAGTCGGCTCGGACTCTCCGGAAGCAACCTTTCTCCCAGAGCGTAGCCATCTCCTCGTCTCGGGCGTCGTCCCAGTACCCTAGCTCGTCGGCTTGCTTCTCACTCACCGGCCTAGTGAACGTGGCGACATGGGCGGTCTCCGGACCGTCGGCAAGGTACTTGACGATCTCCGAGTCCAACATACGGTCTGGGGAGTCGTCATCCTCAAACTTTACCCAGTGGGCTGGTCCGTTCTTCTTCTGCTTCTTAACCCATATGGGTTCGCTCACGTCTTGCACCTGGCCTCGTCGGACCTTGTCCCGGAAACCCACCCCATAGGTCTTCTTGGCCCAAGCCCAGCCCCACTGAGTGGCTGGGGTCTCAACCCACCTTCCCTTCAACTCTCCTATTGTTTCCGGGTCGGGATCGGGGGCCTCTTTCTCGGCTTTCACGGCTTCCTGTTCAGAGGTCGCTTCCTCCACTTCACCGTCAGAATCGGAGCTATCAAGCTCCCCCTGATCCGGGGCCTTTTTCCCTCCACCGGGATCGGTCACCCCCACCCGGGGCTTTGGGACAAACAGCTGCTCAAGGTCGGCGTCTTCCACTAACGGGTCTCCCTTGAACGACTCCAAGCTCAGGCCCTTCTTCTCCCAGAGGGGTTGCAACAAAGGCCAGGCCGGCTGGTTCTCATCAAAGTTCTTGACGTTTCGTCAGGGGAACACTCTACCTTCACACAGGATCAAGTGTGCGGAGTACTCCAAACTCAGCCCTAACCAGGACGCCATGTGCGTCCGGCTCTCGTCATGTCCTAACCTGCCCTCGATGACCATGTGGCATAGGCACCCAAAAGGATGAAGGTAAGCTATCCAATACACCTTCCTTTCACAGGGCATAAGCTCAAACATCCGGACATCACCACCGGATCATTTCGGTGAAAGGTTGTGCAAGAGGATAGCGTGCTGCCACGCATATCCCAAGAGCTCATAGGGTAGCTGAGCCTTAACCAGGTTATGGCGCGCTTTGCGCCAAAAGTCACGTTGGGACACTTCTGCATAGGCGTTCTTGTTGTGTTCGTTGAGGGTGTTGATCCTCTTCCTCACTTCCGTGTCCCGGACCAGCTTCTTGAAGTCAGCTGAGGTATGCTCACCGTCTACCCGGACTTCCTTCACCTTCTTGCCGCTTTGCGTCTCAAAGAAGTTTATGCATTCCCGCATGAAACGCACTTGTGGTGCCGCGGTGCCATCCTTTAGAAGGAGGCCAAACGCATACCCGGTGTTAGCCTCGATTCCCACCATGCCGTACCAAAACCCACCATAGAGGGGTTTGCGTAGGCACCCGGACTTGTCGAACGACACTGCTTCGAACTTCTCTACCTGTGTCAACTGGTTGCTTGCCGGGTGGTTCACTTTTCCCCCTTTTGCGGCTGGTCACTCCTTACACTCTTTTACCGCTTGCTCATGGGTTTTGTCACCCACTATCTTGATCCCGTACGCTTCACTGATGAGGCGCTGCATGCTGCTTCCGGGCCCTCCGAACTTCTGATGAAGTTGTTCACTAGTCAACTCCGTGACCTTAGCCATCTCCTTCCCAAAGAAAGCTCTAGCCTCAACCTTATCCGCAGCCAGCTCTTGGTTGGTGGACGTCACGAAACGCCACACCTTGTCCACCGCGTCTAGGTACAGAACCCCGGCCTTAAGTTCTGGGGAAATGTCCGGTATCCGGGCCTTGGTGATGTAGCCCTCTCCCTTCTTGTTGACAACTACACTGTAACCTTCCTTAGCTAACTGAGGACCGGAGACTAAGGTTTCATCTACGTTGGGGCTAACCCACACACTACCTAGATGTAACCTGTTCTTTTCCCCCTTTCCGTTCACGGTCGTCATGTCTAACGAGCCCTTCTTAGTCACGGTGGTCTCCCCGTTGACCGTGTCTACCCGTTTCATCCCTCGCTGAATGTTGAACAAACGTTGTTCAGCTCCGGCCGGCACAAAGTGCAACGTAGCTCCCGAATCGAACATGGGGTCTTTGTCCGCACTCCGTCCTAGGAGGGCCTGTTCTGCTAGCCGAATACCCTTAGCCATCCATCCGCGTTCGGTCATGAAACGAAGTAGGTCGTCAACCGGGTCAGCTTCTCCCTCGGCTTCCGGCAAACTTGCGTATTCCTTCTCTAGTACGCTCTCACCGCCCACCACCCTTTCTCGGACTCTGAACGGCTTAGTGGGAGGTTGAAACCCGGCGGCACTATTTGCTGCTGCTCCTTCTACGGCCCAATGTCTCTGCCACCTAGGCTTGTTCATGGGATACTCACTCCCCTGCGCCCAGTCGTACAACAGCCTAGTCCACTCTCCCCACAGGGAAGTCACCTTTCGGTCTGTAGGGCCCGGTATCGTCTTAGCATGGGACGAAAACCAGGGCATCCCACTCACGGAGGCTCGGACCGTCTCAAGGAAGCCAAACGCACGAGCGCCCACTGACCTACGCCTATTGCTTGGGCTGGTGGAGGGCGTAGTCACCGGATTGCTATCGGTCCCGGCGGTAGCATCCCCACCACCGGGGTTTGAATCAACACCAGGGTCGGGACCTATGGGGGACGGCACCCTTACCGGAGCTCTAACCACGTCCCTGTCTCTAGCCGGGGACTCTCAGCTTCACGCTCCCCCTCCCCGTCGGATTCCGAGGAAGGATCGGCATCGGACTGCATCTCCGGAGGCTCATCTTGCACGTCCGCCAAACCATCGGGTTGGTAGTCCTCCGGGCCGGGCCTCACCTTCACCGTACATTTTCCCTTTTTGCTTTGAGTAAAGATTTCAGGTTTTGGCTCATGATACCACTACCAGCCTCAGCCGGCTCGGCCTTTGAACCAATCTCAACCTTCGGGGCAGGTACCGCTGACGGCCCGCTCGCCCCTCTAGGTCTACCCTTACTCTCTCCACGGGGGTTGGGTGCTACCGGACGGAGGGGAGTGCCCTTCACCTCTTGGGCGCGTACCGGCACCGATGCTACGGGCGGGGGCACAACTCCCCCACGAGAGGGGGATACCCCACCTCGGAAGTACATATGCTTCGCTTGGGCACCGGCCTGAGGTTCATGTTGGCGGCACACCTTCCGCCATGAGGGTACACCAGACGCCTCCCATGTTACCGGTTGTCGGCTAATGACCCACTCGGTAAACTGTCCGGGTTCACGGGGCTTTGCATAGTGGATGATGGGCAAGAGGGACCGGTTCCACGGGATACCCCGCTTCGCTGCTTTGTGTCTCACTATGGCCTCAACCATTAGGGGATGACTCCCACTTTTGATTTGGGCTTCTAACCCTCGTTCTCCCATCTCGCACATTAGAGCTAGATGATCCCTTCGAGCTATGTCGGCTGCCCACAGGCGCAAGGCATTTTCTCTCTCTTGCTTGGCTCCCCCTTCTCCTTTCGGCCTTTGTCCGGGCACTTGCTCAACTTGTGCTTGCCCCCGCACAACCGGCACTTCTTGCTGCACTTACCGGCGATGTGTCTTTTTTCAAAGCAGTTAAAACACTTTGGCCCCTTGCTCTTCTCGCTCTTCTTGCTTTTCTCCCCCTTGGGGGTGTCTGCCGGTTTGGGAGGGGTCGATGCTCAACACAATAGTTGCTATCGATGAGAGTGGCTGCCTTAATCCTAAGGCTGTTGAAGGGAGACTCAAGGTCCTTCAACCGGGCTACGCACCGGCGCTTACCTTTTCCGCTACTCCATGGCACCGCCCCTCATTCATCTTATCTATGTCGGCGTCGTCCTCAAGCAAGATCTCAAGACTGTTCTCGTCTTCCGGGGGTATGATCGGTTCGGGAAGGTTTGCACCCCCGGGTTTAGCCATGAGGGCTTTGTCTTTCGACCTGCCGGTTAGGAACTTTACCATCTGGGCTAAGGCTACGCCCGGCTCCTCATCCTCGGAGTCGTCGCTATCCCTACCCCCGTTAGAGCCCTTTGCTGCCTTCTTGGCTTTAGTGGGGTCATGCTCAAACCTACATTTGTCGGCCCATCTACACTCCCCCTGTTTGTCCCACAGGAAACACACCCTTCTCACTTTCCCTCCAACACGGAGGTAGCGGCAGGAGGCCCCGCGAGTGCATTTGCCTTCCTTGCTGAAGAGCCAGCACTCGTCCTTGGGTTTCCCTTTTCCGGCCTTGCGAGCTGCCAAACCTTTCTCCGTGGAGCTAGTCACTTTGGCCCGGTCAAACTTCTTGTCTAGCTCAAGGGCACGATCTTGCACGAACTTCCACCAGGAGGCGAAGTCCCACTTGAACTGCTTACGATTCAGTTCAGCCATTTCAACCCAGACTTGCCAAGCTTTCTTCACCCTAGAGTCAGATTGCTTTGGGCCCACTAACGCGTCCATCACTATTTGTTGCATCGGGTCATCGGTTGGGGCTTGGCCATAGTCGGCCAACCAGTCTCACCTAGCGTTCAAGTCCACACACTGACCGACGTACTGTTGCTTACTCGTAAAGAGGAAGTCATTCAGTTCCTTCACCTTGTCCTGAACGTCAGAGGGGTCAGCTTTCTTGTACCGGGCTAGCAATCTGTCCCACAGTGCTTTAGGGTTTTGTCCAAAGGTCAGCTTCTCCGGATCAGCTAAGTTACGCACTAGACTCTTCGCCTCACCACCGAGCATGTCATAGATGATATTGAACACCCTCTCGTTTTGCTTGCTCATCTCAGCAAGTACACTAGCGTCATAGGCCATCACCTGTTGTGTCAGTGCGCCAGCACGATCAGCACCCCTAGTGGGGTTTTGACCTTAGAGGGGGGCCGTCTGTCCTGCCCCACTTTTGCTGTCGCCCTCTAGTCTGAGCCCTTGCCAGTTGACAGCCTAGGTTTGTCAGTGCTAGCATACCCACTAGAGTAGAGGTCAGAGGTGTGCCGGTCTTCATCTTCCTCCTCCTCCTCCTTTCCTTCTTCAGTCTCAGTGGTTGGTTTATCCTTCGGACTGCTAAATACCGGTTTGTAACGCTTGACTGCGGTTTTCTGTCCTTCCTCTACCCCTAACGCCTCCTCAAGGTTTGAAGCTTCCGGTTTGGGGTTGGGCATAGGCCACAGGCGAGTAGAACCCTTGGCTTTGTCCTCGAAGTATTCCTTTACTACGTCTTCGTCCAAGTCAGCCCAATCATTTCACTCTGCTACCTCTTCCCAAGCTAGCATAAAGGGGGGCACCTCCCTACCCTTAAGCTGTATCCCTAATACGTTTTCGCGATGTACATATTGTTTGTGGGCGTCAGCACCCTGTAGCACTTCCTTAGGGACCTTAGCATTACAGCTTTGCACTACCTGCCTATGCAATAGGATCCATGCCTCTTTGCCGGTGAACGTGATCTTATTGTCTGTCTTACTAGTTGCCATTTCTAACCACCGTCAGTCTCGAACAGACACACGCTCCACACACACACACTTACACACAGCACACAGCTATGCTCTCTACTTGCCAAATAGAGATAGGGTCACGCTATGCTTACGCTGTTCTGATGGCACAGACACAGGCAAGCAACCACACACACTCCCACACAGATAGAACACAACAGAGGTCACGAGCAGACTCACACACACACTACACAGAAAGTGTTTTGCTTCTCCACACCACCCTTTACTCTCTCTCTCTCTCTCTTCAACTACGTGCGCTACCACTGACTCTATTGCTCAAACTACACTGAGGCTACCTCAGCTGCCACCTATGATAGCTTTCCACCTACTAGCAGCTCTATCTGCAAAGTCAGTTCTTCAACCTACCTAGGTTTGTAGTTGTTTTTGTACAACCACTTAAACACTTACCTTTCGCTTCTCCCCTCGTGTCCAATGCACGGTTCTTCAGAGCTCACGACCTCACCACACCTCTCTCTCACTCCTCACACAGTCACAGCAACGACACAAGGAGTAGATGCGATGATGCAGTACGAGTTCAACAATAGCTTTGCAATGTAAGCTGTTGTGTCCGTGGCAGCGGGTGCTCAATCCCGCCAGACACCACGGCAAGCACAACTGGCCACGTCACAGAACAGATGAACAACACTTGTAGGAGGCTCACCTCTCCCGCACTGCGACCTGTACTCTTCGGTGTAACCCCCCTGTCCCTCTGTCCTGTCCCCCACCTTGCCCTTGCACTGCACACCAGCAGAGCAGTGCGTGGGTAGTGTCTACAGTGATCAGCTGTAGCCACACAATCGAAAATGCGCACTTTCCTGTAATGGGGTCACTTAAGGCGGACCCCACACCCCTTTAACGAAGGTTCTCCTCTGCGATCCGTTGCACAGATCATGCTCCAAGGCTCGATAATTCGTTGTAAGAAAACACTCGCGACTTCTCCAAACGGCGACCGGAACTCGGGGCGTCCCCCTCCTACCGGCCAACTGCTTCCCACGCAAAAGAATTCAAGTTAACAATAATGAAACAATTCCCGCCAGTCAAACTGACGACGTCACACAAAAGATGTC
>WBZZ01001326.1:22500-25000 GCA_019918135.1 Paulinella micropora
TACATACATTCATACATTCATTCATTCATTTATACATACATACATACATACATATATACATAAATACATACATACATCATGCATGCATACATGCATGTATGCATACATAAATACATACGTACGTACGTACGTACGTAATACATATACATACATACATACATACATACAGACAGACAGACAGAAGGATCAATATCTTCAATAAGACCGCACACATACACACACACACTCACACACTCGCCATGAAATATATACATACATACACACATACATACATACATACATACAAGCACATACATACATATACATACATACATACATACATACATACATGCATACATACATACATACATACGTACATACGTACATACATACATGCATACATGCATACATGTGCGTATGTGTGTGTATGTATGTATGTATGTATGTATGTATGTATGTATGTATGTGTGTATGTATGTATCTATGTATGTATGTATGTATTTATGTATGTATGTATGTATGCATGTATGTATGTAATGTAATGTTATGTAAGGTGTGGTGTGTACTATGTGCCGACCTGATAAAATCACTTGCTCCTTTTGTATGCATGTATGTAAGTAAGTAAGTAAGTATGTATGTATGTATGTATGTATGTATGTATGTCATATATGTAATATAATGTAAGGCGTGGTGTGTACTATGTGTCGACCTGATTGAAGCACTTGTTCCTTTTGTATGCATACATGTATGTATGTATGTATGCATGCATGTATGTATGTATGTATGTATGTATGTATGTATGTATGTATGCATGTATGTGTGTATGTATGTATGTGATGTATGTGATGTATGTCATGTATGTAATGTGATGCATGTCATGTATGTAATGTGATGTAAGTCTTCTTGTGTATGCATGTACGTACGTATGTATGTATGTATGTATGTATGTATGTATGTATGTATGTGTGTATTATGTATGTATGTATGTATGCATGTATGTATGTATGTATGTCATATATGTCATGTGATGTAAGGTGTGGTGTGTACTATGTGTCGACCTGATTGAACCACTTGCTCCTTTTGTATGCATGTAAGTAAGTAAGTAAGTAAGTATGTATGTATGTATGTATGTACGTACGTACATATGTATGTATGTATGTATGTATGTATGTATGTATCGTATGTATGTATGTATGTATGTATGTATGTATGTATGTATGTATGTATGCATGTATGTATGTATGTATGTATGTATGTATGTATGTATGTATGTATGTTATGTATGTTATGTATGTATGTATGTATGTATGTATGTATGTAATGTATGTATGTATGTATGTATGTATGTATGTATGTTATGTATGTATGTATGTATGTATGTATGTATGCATGCATGTATGTATGTATGTATTTAATGTATGTATGTATGTATGTATGTTATGTATACTATGTATGTATGTTATGTATACTATGTATGTATGTATGTATGTATGTATGTATGTATGTATGTGTGTATGTATGTGTGTATGTGTGTATGTATGTGTGTATGTATGTATGTATGTATGTATGTATGTATGTATGTATGTATGTATGTGATGTGATGTATGTGATGTATATGATGTATGTGATGTATGTCATGTATGTCATGTGATGTAAGGCGTGGTGTGTACTATGTGCCGACCTGATTAAACCACTTGCTTCTTGTGTATGCATGTATGTATGTAAGTATGTATGTATGTATGTGTGTATGTATGTACGTACGTACATGTGTATGTATGTATGTATGTATGTATGTGTGTGTGTGTGTTATGTAATATATGTAATAAAATGTAAGGCGTGGTGTGTACTATGTGCTACCTAATCGAAACACTTGCTCCTTTTGTATGTATGTGTGTATGTATGTATGTATGTATGTATGTATGTATGTATGTATACGTATGTTATGTATGTATGTATGTAATGTATGTAATGTAAGGCGTGGTGTAGACTATGTATCGACCTGATTCAACCACTTGCTCCTTTTGAATGCGTGTGTGTAAGTAAGTGAGTGTGTATGTATGTATGTATGTATGTATGTGATGTGACGTGATGGGATGGGATGTGATGTGACGTGACGTGATGTGATGAGATGTGATGTGATGTGATGTGATGTGATGTGATGCTATGTCAGGCGTGGTGTGTACTACGTGTCGACCTGATTGAATCACTTGCTCCTTTTATATGCATGTGTGTCAGTAAGTATGTATCTAATATATGTATGCATGTATGTATGTATGTATGTATATTTCGCGTGGTGTGTACGATGTGTCGACCTGGTTCAACCAATTGATATACTTGTATGCATGCATGTATGTATGAATGAATATTTGCCATGCGATGTAAGTATGTAAGTATGTAAGTATGCATCTATGTATGTATGTATGTATGTATAGTACCTTAGGTTATGTTATGTTATGTTATGTTATGTTATGTTATGGTATGTTATGGTATGTTATGTAAGGCGTGGTGTGTACTATGTGTC
>WBZZ01001326.1:30000-32500 GCA_019918135.1 Paulinella micropora
TATTATTATTATTATTTTTTAAATAATAATCACAATAATAATAGTGCTTCTCTGTCAATGGCTGATGCATTTCTGCACATGCGCCTCCATCGTCTCACCCGTGAGGGGAGTACGAAGAATTGACGATAAGCTCTAATGACACCCCCGCAAGGGCAGTTCCAACACTTCCAGACGGGCCGGTATGTTCAATGAAAATACTGGTCCAGAAATAGACCGGTATGTTCAATGAAAATACTGGTGGCACCGACGGGAATCGAACTGGCGACAGGGCCCAGATGGTAGAACTTGACCACTGGGCTATCACGGTGTCCAACACAATAATAATAATAATAATAATAATAATAATAATAATAATAATAATAATACTCATGATGATGATGATAATAATAATAATAATAATAATAATAATAATAATAATAATAATAATAATAATAATAATAAGGGGTTGCGCCAACACTGAAAGGATGGTTTGCGGTGCGCTTCGCGCACCTCCCCCCCCCCCCCCCCCCCCCCCCCCTCGGGCTGGGGTTCCCGGGAGGAGGGCCCCCCGGACCCCCCCCTTTCCCGTCGGCAGGGTACGTTCAATTGCCGGAGGTACCAGCAGAACGCAAGTGTAAGCTCTGGTGGCACAAAAACCTAAAATCACTGGTTTTTGTGCTACCCGCCACCAAAACTTTTTTATCTCGAAGAGAGCGCACCGAGAGGTGTCGGGTGCACCAAACAACAGCCTCAAACTCCCTCAGGTGTGCGCGAATGGCGCCTGGTGGCGAAAAAACCTCAATTTTCCGGTGTGTATGCCACCCGGCGAAACGATTTTTATATTTTAGAAGAGAGCTCATCAAGAAGTGTCAGATACACCAAATATCAGCCGCTAACTCCCTCTGGTGTGCGCAAACGGCGCCTGGTGGCACAAAACCTCAATTTTCTGGTGTGGGTGCCACCCGCGACCAAAACGGGTACGTACAATCGCCGGGCTGGGGTTCCCGGGGGGAGGGCCCCCCGGACCCCCCCTGCCCCGTCGACAGGGTACGTTCAATCGCCGGAGGGCGCCTGGTGGCACAAGACCTCAATTTTCTGGTTTGGGTGCCACTCGCGACTAAAACTGGTACGTACAATCGCCGGGCTGGGGTTCCCGGGGGGAGGGCCTCCCGGACACCCCCTTCCCCGTCGACAGGTACGTTCAATTGCCGGAGGCACCGGCAAGTACTCCCAAAAAACCAGGAATTTCGGCATTCAGGACACTCCCCTAACGCAAATGTTTGCGTGAATTCCAAAGAAATTATACCAACATCAACATCGAGTCTTGGGCTAGCCGCCCTGTCAATATGAGCTCCCAAATCTTCCTGGTTCACAAACCATGATTTATTCCGACGAGGGTGCAGAAAATAGGCTAAAAAAAACAAGGAATTTTCGCATTCAGGACACTCCCCTAACGCAAATATTTGCGTGAATTCCAAAGAAATTATATCAGCATCAACATCGAGTCTGGGGCTAGCCACCCTGTCAATATGAGCTCCCAACTCCTGGTTCACACAAACCATGATTTATTCCGATTGGGGTGCGAAAAAAAACAAGGAATTTTGGCATTCAGGACACTCCCCTAACGCAAATATTTGCATGAATTTAAAATAAAAAAAAAATCATATCAGCATCAAGATCGAGTCTGGGGCTAACCACCCTGCAAATATGAGCTCCGAACTCCTCCTCGTTCTCACAAACCATGATTTATTCCGACAGGGGTGCCGATTTGGGGGGGTGGGTGGGGGGTACACAATTTTCATTTTCCCCCTCCCCCCAAACCCCCCACCCACTTCTCCAACACCTTTCAGGATAATAATGACTAGGGGCTGCGCCAATACCTGAAAGGATGGTTTACCGGTGCGCTTCGCGCACCAAACCCCGCCAGCCCCACTTCTTATCACTGTTTGGCCCCACGGACCCCCCCCCCCCCCCCCCCCCCCCCGCCCCCTTTCCCTTCGACAGGGTACGTTGAATTGCCGGAGGTGCCGCAAAGGGCGCCTGGTGGCAAAAAACCTCCATTTTCAGGTGTGGGTGCCACCCGCGACCAGAACGGGTACGTACAATCACAGGGCTCCCCCGGACCCCCCCTTTTCCTTCGACAGGGTACGTTGAATTGCCGGAGGTGCCGCAAAGGGCGCCTGGTGGCAAAAACCTCAATTTTCAGGTGTGGGTGCCACCCGCGACCAGAACGGGTACATACAATCACAGCGCTGGGGTTTTCGGGGGGAGGACCCCCCGGACCCCCCCTGCCCCGTCGACAGGGTACGTTCAATGGCCGGAGGCACCGGCAGGCTAAAAAAACAAGGAATTTTCGCATTCAGGACACTCCCCTGACGCAAATATTTGCGTGAATTCGAAAAAAATTACATCAGCATCAACATCGAGTCTGGGGCTAATCACCCTGTCAATATGAGCTCCCAACTCCTCCTGGTTCACACAAAGCATGAATTATTCCCGTTGGGGTGCGAAAAAAAACAAG